>JAQGBT010001689.1:0-29634 GCA_034698585.1 Disparrhopalites patrizii | reverse complement strand
CTCTCCCTCTCTCTCTCTCTCTCTCTCTCCCTCTCTCTCTCCCCCCTCTCTCTCTCTATTCCTCTCTCTCTCCCTCTCTCGTATCCTTTAACTTTCTCCATTCCTTCCCAGGGTGCTACTTTTGCACTGGCTCTTCCCTCATTTTCTCGCCCTCCCGGAGATCTTTCACTGTCTGTCCTTTATTAGGACTCGGTGTTTCCCATTGTTTTTCCTCTCTCTTTCTCTCTCTCTCACTCTCCATTTTTGCTCGCCTTTGCAGTGTCCTAAATTCTCTCTTGTCTTCCGACCGGATCAGGCTAATTAGTGGATATTGCTCCTACGAAATTCCTTGCTGCCCTCGTGTGCATGATCTGGACGTAATTTACTTACTTAACAGATTCTCCTGCTCTTTTGCTCTTTTCTCTCTAATTTATTTACATGTCAAAGTCAATGGCCAATCTTTGCTTGTGGGACGCACACGGATTCTTGTTTTTTGTTTTGATTAGACATCCTTGTTTCTACTAAGCTGAAAATGTCAATGCTCCTTAGCAAAGGCTAAGAAAATGTCTCGGCTTTTGGTAGGAGAATTTAATTTCTGTTTCTTCTTTTTTTAAAAGCAATTCGAGTATCGCAAAGCAAACATGTTTTTTCTACTTTTGGTTTGCTGCCTATTAATATCTTTTTCTTCTATTTTCTTAAAAAAACAATTCGAGTTTCGCAAAACAAACATGTTTTCTTCTCCTTTTGTTTGATGCCTGCTTCTCACCCTTGTATTTCGTACTCTTGTGAAGTTTTTACGTGAGTTATGCCTAAATGCATTGGGTGCGGTGAGGGAAAGTATGTGTACTTTACACTCCGAGCTCGTCCTTCATAGCCCGGGCTCCTATTAGTGCTTGAAAGTCGCCGGGATAAAAATTGAGCTACGAAAATGGGAGTTCCATTGGAAATGTTTTGGAATTCACTCGTAGCAATTCCCTATTGGCTTGGCTGATTGTAGGAATAAAAGGAGAAGTTGTTTCTCAAGTCCTTTCGTTTTTTTGGGCAAGTATATATTTTTTCCAAGTCCAAAGAGCCTAACATTCTCTCTCCTGTTGAGTGCATGCCCACACATATTCCCTCCGTACATGTGCTTTCTCCAACACGTTCCTTCACATTTTCAGGGTCTAGGCAGCCATTAGAAAGTCTAGTGGCGTGGAGACGTAAGCAGACGCTCCTTCTTCTGCTTTAAATTTTAACTCACGTTCCCCGTGCATGGAGGAACGCTCTGCTCTCCTTTCAGCTCTCTCTCTCTCACCCTTTTATTTCTCTCCAAGATGTGTACATATATTTCCCGGGTCCCTCTCTTCCCCCCTCTATTTTCAGGGGAGACAAGGAAGGGAAAAAAAGGAAATACAAACGTACAGGGAGTGCAGGGGAATGTGTGAGAGGGAAAGACGAAAGGAAAAATGAATGAAGGTCAAGGACTTTTTTTGGGGGAGAAAGAAGAGAGGTAAAAGAGACTTGACGGGGTTTGGGATCATTATCATCATCCTAATGACGGCGGAATAGGTCCCACAGAATTCCCTTCCTCCCATTAGTTGGCAATGGTGCGTGAACTCCCCCGGTGTGAGTATGAATAGTCGATAATTCTTTTAAATAGAATTTTTTTATCTCCTTCCCTCCACCTCCTTTTCCCTCCCCACAAAGATCCGTTCCTTGTAAGGATGTGGTCTGGGAGTGTCTATGAAATATTGATCCTTGTATACGTGCAAATTATATGCACACTCCTCCATTACTTTTTTATGATCACATTTTAAAAAAAAACTGGCTCAAACTTTTCTTCCCCCGGAATGTTGGTAAATCTCATAAAAATTAAAGGAAGTACAGAAACAAGGGAGCCTTTTTTGGGAGACAAGCCCACTGTTCCCCTTCCTTTATCCATAATTATGCTTGACGGAGCCACACTCTGTCGTTCGTTGCTGCCTCCGCCGGAAGAAGTCTTCCCTGACACCCTCAGTAATAATTAAAGTCAGACTGTGGCCAAGATTATTTCCTCCACAATTCCAAGAGTAAAGTTCCTCAGCTTCCTCCTTAGGAAATTGATGCCTTTTATATCCTTGATACAAGCCAAAATTCATGGGAAATTCAAATAAAATTGTGGCCGAGTTGATTTCCTTTCCCGATTTTAATTTATTAATGACTACTCTAATTTCCACTACCAATTCCACTATTAAATTTTAACGCTTACAAGATGGGGATGAAGAAATCCACATGGTGGCGTCAAGTCTGCTAATCAGGTGTTAATTCGTCCTTTGTTACTTCAAACAACTCATTGCCAATTCCAAAAATTCAGGGGGAATATTCAGGCTATAATGTATTCACAGGGCTTCTTTAGCTTTGCAAAGGAAAAGGTCAATGAGATGGTATTGCGTCCATTAGTAGTAATTAGGGAGAAGGAGTCCAAGGAGGTGTGTGAGCCGGGAAAGTGAGAGACAGAGAGAGAGAGAGAGAGAGAGGGACAAGGAGACTTTGCTGAGGGAGGGCAAAGAGGACATTGGAGGAGGAAGTGATGGGGAAACACATGCTTCTCTCATTTCCTCTCATTAGACCAAATGGACTTGAGGGAGGGCAAGGAAAGAGGAGGGGAGGGGAGAGAGAGACAAGAGAAAGACATTATACATCATCATTTGTCAGGAGGGCTGTCAGTGAGTGAGTGAGTGTGCCCCAGGCCCATCAAGTGGTTGAGTGGCTCAATGTAAATCAGACGCTTATCGATCCACTGATCACTCCCACCAGAAGGCTCTATACATCTCAGGGTATATACATACAGAAGCAAGGACACACGAGTACAGAGCAAGTGGAGGGGGCATTACTATATATTTTGAGATAGGCGTCCCTAAGCAAAAGCAGAGTATTGTGACAATTGAGATAACTCTATCTGACAATCCCCCGTACAGCTCCCAAGTATTTACTCTCATCGCAATATTTTTTGCAATATGGCTTACTCTCTTTCATTTCTCTCTCACTCGCGCTTTATTTCACTCTCTCTATTGCTTTCTCTGTCACTCTACCTGACCCTCTCTCATTCTCTCTCGTTTTAATTCTTATTCTCCCGCTTGTGTTCACTCTCACTCTTCCTGGCTTTCTCTCTCATCTTCTCTCTTGCTTCTGCTCTCGTTTACTCATTTTCTCTCAATTTCTCTCGATTCCTCTCTCCCTTGCATTTTCTATCAATTTCTCTCGATTCCTCTCTCTTGCATTTTCTTTCAATTTCTCTCGATTCCTCTCTCTCTCTTGCATTTTCTCTCACTTTATCTCTCTTTGGTTTTTCCTTGACATTTTTCTCGCATTCTATGCTGCGTTTTTTCTCACTTCACTTCTGATTCTCTCCCTTGCCTTTTCGCTCTCATTCTCTCTCAATTCTTTCTCTGTCTTGCCATGTCTCTCGCATTCTCTCTCGACATATTTCTCGGATTCTCTGTCGACATTCCTCTCGCTTTCTCTTTTATTTTTTCTCACATTATCTCTCTCTGATTCACTCCCTTGCTTTTTCTCTCTCACTCTCATTCCCTCTCTTATTTTCTCTCTCTGTTGCCTTTTCTCACTCTCTCTCTCTCTTGCTTTTCCTCACATTCTCTCTTGCCTTTTTTCTGGTTTTCTCTTGATTTCTCTCTTTCTCTTTTTTGTCTCACTTTATCTCTCTCTGATTCGCTCTCTCTTTTCTCTCTCAATGTCTCGCACGTTTTTTTTTATCTCTTCCTTTCTTTTTCTCACTCATTCTGTCTCTTCTGTGGCCCTCTTTCTCTCCCTGTTGATTTTTACCACACTTTCGCTTGCTTTCTCCCTCACTCTTGATTTTGCTCTTACTTTCTCTGTTTCCGTCGTACTCTTCCCATTGTCCTATTTGCATGTCTCGCTGGATGTATGTGCATATATTGTAGATATACCTGGATACACGATTCCTTCTGCCTCCGTGACTATTTGCATCCCTCTTCCTCTCCGAGAGGAGCACGACTCAGAGGGCTCAGGTACGAAGGAAATAATGGGGAAAATTACTGGGAGAATCTCTGGAAACCACGGAGACCTAAAACTGGGACGAAATATGATTTTGTCATATATAGACGAATTTAAATTGAGCCTAGACTCGGGCACACCGGCCCTGGTATTCTCCCGCACTTTCGACTTTCTCCAACTTTCACTTTCCCTCGCTTTCTCCCTACATCCAGACCAATTTTGCTAAGCCCCTCTTTCTCCTAGAATTTCCTTGTGACCTCACTTCTGTCTCTCTCCATTTTTGTCTTGGTTTTATGCCTACAATTATGTTTCATGAGTAGCATTTTCGAATTTAACCTACATTTGCATAATATGCTTTTATCGTATTCATTTTCTTTATTTTCAATTTCTCATGATTTCCTGGAAAAACATGGAATTGACTCTTTTTCCTGACATCTTCCATTTCCCTTCTCTCTCTCTCTCTCTCTTTTGTCTCTGTCCTTTCATCCAGAGAGCATGGGAACACGCACATGCAGCAGCATCTCTCTTCTCCCTCATCTTTCTCGCATTCCCCCGACAAATCTGCATGGGCGAGACTTCAATTCTCAGCCTACAACACTTTCGATCAGTGAAAGCGACAGAAAGTGCGGGTGAGAGAGAGCGAGAAAGAGCGAAGAGAGAGAGAGAGAGAAATAAGAGAGGAAGCTTTTAGTATATTCCGATGGAAATTGAATTTCAGGAGGAAATGGAGAATTGCGTACACCACACAAACATACACAGATATACATATGGAGGGAATATGTTCTTAATACTATTTATGGTCTTCCTTCCTAGCCGAAATATGAGCCTCCGTCTTTAATCTTCTTTGTCACAGACGCAGACACAAGTCCATGATTGAACAGGTGCTGTTTTGCACCAAAGTTTTCCCCGCCTGATCCTTCCCCTATTTATTTTCTCCTGGCTGGTGTTCTGGAGAAAGTACCAAAGCCAGAATGTTCCAAGTCATTCTCAAGGCGAAAATGAGAGACGCATTAATTGGATATTTTGCACACCTGTTACAGCATTCGGTTTCTTTTTTTTTTGGAGGATTTAGCTACGGCAAAAAGACTGGTACATAAATGGGCAAGGTCGTCTTTATTTTATACTAAATACGCCATTACAATGTAAATGTATTGAAGCATTGGAGTGCCAGTGTTTTCTCTTTTTTTTTTGGCAGCCTATTTCCCACTCGAATGACTATTTACACTTGAGCACCTGGAACACCTTGTCCTTTCCGCATTTTCCTTCTGCATCTAATGTCTCTCTTTACTCCATGCATGTGTGGGTCCGCCTTACTATCATTTTAATCCTAACCTTTACCAGACACTTTTCCCTTATCCCTTCGCAAATGGCAGGGCGGGCTTGGGGAGTTCCAAGAGGAGGAGGAGGACACATGTTCGGTAAATAACTTTGAGCCTCTAAAGTCTCCATCCCACGTTTTCCCCTCCCCTTTTTCTTCCTTCGCTTCATCATTCTCCTCTTTTTTCGTAGAAAAAAAACCAAATCCATGCGAAGACACAACCAAATCCATCCATTAATGAACGTAACCATTGTTAACTGAATCTCAATTTACCATAGGCTTCAATTTAGGGCTCTTTATCCCCCCATCCATTCCATTTACTTAAGCTCCGTAAGCTTTTTTCCCTCCCTTTTTGCCTCATCACAAATTCCCCATTTGCACACAGAGTCATGTCCCACATCTCCCACGAAAAAAAATCTCTGCCGCTTATTGTAAAAACGAGCGAACATGGGAGACAAGGGAACTTTTTTCATGGATTCTAAGTACTATTTACCCCAACATTAGACCAACTGAAAGGGGAAATGGAAATAAGAGCTCAGATTTTTTTTTACTTATATAGTCTTTATCTTGGTAGGTACGAGACTATTCCGGGGGAAGACTTGAGGGCAAAAGGGAAACTGCAAAAAGGGCTTGGGAGAGAAGCGTTGCAAAGCGGACGAGAACACAGAGGGGTATATAGAAGGAAAGGAAAAGAAAGAAATATGACAAGGAGAAAGGACAGGCAAAAGACCGTGTAGAGAGACGGACGAGACAAATAAAATTGAGTGAAAGCAATATGCAGAAGTAACAGCAAAGAAAAGTGAAAGTTTAAAGGAAATCAGAGATGCAAAAATAGAGAAGCGACAGGAAACTGAAAGTTTAAAGGAAATCAGAGATGCAAAAATAGAGAAGCGACAGGAAAGTAAAAGTTCAAAGGAAAATAGAAAGATAGCATATATATAGAAACAACGGTAAAGAAAAGTGAAAGCTTAAAGGAAAACAGAGAGAAAGCACAAATAGACCAACGACAGCACAGCAAAATGAAAGCTTAAAGGAAAACAGAGAGAAAGCACAAATAGACAAACGACAGCACAGCAAAATGAAAGTTTAAAGGAAAACAGAGAAAGCATGAATAGACAAACGACAGCAAAGCAAAATGAAAGGATAAAAAAACAAGAGAAAGCAAAAAGAAAGAACCAGCTGCAAAAAAAGTGAAAGTTACAAACGGTTAACAGAGAGAAAGTAAAAAATTAAGAAAAGCAGTGCAAAGTAAAAGAACAAAGAAAAACAGAGAAATTCCTAAATAAAGAAAGGCAGAGCAAAGTGAAAGAACAAAGAGAAACAACAAAAAAGGACGAGCAAAGCCAGTAACCAAAAAAGGGAAACTATAAGATAAAGAAAGAAAAAGCAAAGTGAAAGCACAAAAGAAAACAGAGAGAAAACTCAAATTAAAAGAGGACAAAATATATTGAACGGAGAGGATCAACAAAAAGAAATAGGAGACATTCAAAAAAGGAGCAGGAGACAATCGAGAAAGGAAAACAGAAATAAACAGAATGAAAAACCAAAGACATAAAAGTGGATGCGGATACGCCCAGAAAAGCCCAAAACAGCGTGAGAGATGCGAGGAATAAAGAGAGACAAGAGAAAGGGAAACGACGACGGAAACAATCCAGAAGGGAGAAACACGGGGATGAAAGAGGAAAACAGAGAGAAAGTAGCAAAGAATTGCCAAAACAAAACGAGGAAGAGAAGAGCAACAGTCCGAAGTACATACCAAAGTGAGAGTAGAAGGAAATCTGAGGAAAACTCGGGGGAACAAAAGGGGAGAGCAACATAAACAGAGGACAAAGTCAAAGACAATGAGAGGGAAGGAAATGAATTAAAATTCTGCACAGACAAACAATTTCGCCTCTTTCCCTTTGCCTCCTCCTCCCATTCCTGCCGTAACGGTAGTGCAAATGATGACGACCGCCAAACAAAAGCTCTCTGCCAGTAATTCCACCTTTCCATCCTGAGTATAACATATGCACTTTCTTCCTCGCGATTCCCTTTTAAACCCCTCCTTTTCCGTACATTCGAATCCCCCAGTCCATATCTCTCTTTGTATCTCTCATCTCCTTCTCTCCTCCTCTGAGAGTACAAACATTGTAGTTGACATTCTAGTCACAGAACCCATATGTGGAGGGAAACTACTAATCAATATTATTATTTCCCTCCCCCTCCCTCTCCTATCCCTAGCCCTTTCTCTCCGTCTCCGCCTCCCTTGTCTGCACGTACACTTGGCTCTGCTTCCTACAAAAACAATGGTGTCCTAATAATAAAAGCCCTACATGTATACTCCCCCCTATTTTCCCCTCATAATCAATTACCCCAATGTACATTTGAACGTGCGGAGAATGGAGAAAATTGGAAAAAAGGAAATACAAAGCATGTAAAAAAAAATACAATGAAAGTCATTAATTCCTCTCTTGGAAACAAAGGGGAAGGGAAGGAATCGGAGAGAGCGGGCAATTTAAAGTCCTCGTCATCACCATAGTTCCATTTTCTCTGTATGATTTCCTTTTTTTTTTTTATTTCAACCCTTTCTTCCTGGATGGAGGGCAGCAGTGCCATAGAATGCCCTTGGATTACAAGATTGTGCAAGGAATGTTTCCCGGAGTTAAATTATGATTATCTCCTTGTTTGCCTTCATGGTTGATGAAAGATTTGGACCAACAGCCGGAGGCTACTATTTCATCTTCCTCGGGATTTTGCACAATATTATGCCCTTCCTGGTACAGATTGGGTGAAAGGGAGAAACTGAAGGGAATTCTGTATGCTGTTACTCAGTCAGTAGGTCCACGGAAATCTGTCTGGAGGGTAATTTATGCACATATGTATGTCCCCATACATATTCTGGGATGCGTGAAGGGACAAAGCTTTAAATATTTGCAATGCCTCAATCACAACCACGCTCTCCCGGCGGGGGGTGGGGATAAGCCAGTTGTCAATCACAATTTTTTATTGCTCCAGTAAATCCCCCTAACTCTTCCAAATCCCTCAACAAAGCAATAACAACAAGTTTTTTTTTGATGGTGACAATTTCCCCTTTCAAGTACAACTCCAGAAACTACGGAAAAGTGATATTTTCTGGAGAAAGCTATTCGTACCTCCTTCCAGTTTGCCATTGTTTCAATGTTTTCTGGGTCCCCATAATCCTCATAATTCTCCTTGTCTCTCCAAAAAGGCAAAATACTAGCAAATGGATGGTTTCATCCTCCGTTACATTGGCAAGGAAATCAATATTCAATATTACTAGTAGTAAAAGAGAATGTAGGCATATTTCATGAGGTGATGAGAGTCAAGGGGGATGCTTTGGAAAGTGACTATTCATGAGTCAGATGTGACATCAAGAGAGAGAGAGAGAGATAAAAAAAGAGAAAAGCCACGGAGCACCTGGACACTTTTCGGAGGAGTTTGTGAGGTGAAAATCCGTAAGACAAATAAATGTCGTTGCTATGCAGCCAAATGGCACGGCCACTTGACGTGGCCGGATGCTTCTGGAGGGGCAATAAAAAAAAGGGTGAGAGTTTACAATGTAAATAATCCCTTTCCCCCCGCCTCCAAGACCTCCACACACAACCATTACATCATAATAGGGTCATATATATTGTGCAAGTATCACTGCCCTTCATATAATTTCCGGTCACAATTTACTACTTTTCTCCAGAAGCCCCAAGTGCTGGAAGGAGAGTCCAGCCTCTAATAGCTGAGGGAGAAGTGCGAATATAAATATTGGATGGGCGGAGAAATATTTTTCTTGGACCAACAAGTCCGCATCTAAATGGGATTTGGGGCAACTTGAGACGATTCCCTGCCTTTCAAGGGGGCATTTACACCCCTTTGCTACGGGGGATGAAACCAATCACAAGCTTTCCTGTGGTCAGCAAAATTACAATTAATTATATTAAAATGAGACATACCTGAATGCAACCTGAATGTGGACTTCCAACGGAAAATTCCTTCCAAGGGATGATCTTTGAGGTGGCCAGACAACCCAAAAATATATTTTTCTTCCGAATCGAATCCAAAATTTTTGGTCAGTTCCAAATACACAGCCGGATAGAAAAGTGGAAAGTCTGTATTTTTTTGCAAAGAGCTCTTTTTTTCAGAGTTCACCAGGGGAAAAGGAATGCTGACGTGGAGGAAAACAGATGTTGACTGACTCCGTCCTTTCCCCAGTTCGTGAGGGAGTGAAAGCGGGGGAAAAAAAGAAAGTAACCAGAGTACTGTCAGAGTGAAGAGATGGAGAGCGAAGATGAGTAAGTACTTTTTATATCGTTACTGCGACACGAAACTCTCTAAATTCGCACGAGGAGTGGAAGGGAAAGGGAGGAAGTGAGAATGGGACGGGGGAAAGGGGGTTGAGAGAGAAAGTGACAAGGAACAACTGCGTTAAGGAAGGACAGTTTTTGTCTCTCTCTCTCCCTTTTTTCCCTATAATGAGGAATGTAAGTACGTGATCCAGACGTTGTTGATGAAGCCGAGAAGAGGAGTGTAGAGAGAAAGTGGGGAAGAGAAGGATGGGGAAATTCTCAAATAAACCTTTGGTCCTAGTCGTCCTGGAAGGGAGTCGGGAAGCAGTAAAGCCACAAACTGTTCGAGACACGGAGACTGGCAAGACACAACACGATGTCGAGGGTAGCAGCCGAGAAATGAAAGTTGAGTGCCGAGAGCAACCAGTTTTCTACAGCCCCTCCACTCTTTCCCTCTCTCTCGCTCTCTCTCTCTATCTCTCTCACTTTCTTTCTCCACAATATGCACAAGCTCATACGCACTCTTCTACGCTTTCACTCTCCTCTCTCTCTTGCTCTTTCTTAGTGTATCGTACAGCGCGCACTCTTCTTGTCTCTCTCTCTGTATTTCCGTCTTTTCCTCTCAAAACGGCTGTCTCTCCCTCCATGTTGACGTGCACTATGAGGGACTACAATGCCTTTTTCCTCTCCCGTTATAGAGGCATCTCGCTCAGGAGAACGCTGAGTGGTAGCGACAAGGGAGACAGCAACAGCAGGGTTAGAGAGAGAAAATATGTACATATTTTTTTTAAGTGAGCTCCCGCTTTCTCCTCCTTTCTCTACGTGGAGGGAAAGGAACTCCTGGAGATGTTGGGAGGGGAAGAAAGCGAGGAAATTGTGGTGGAGAGAGAAAGGTAGTGAGAGAAAGGCAGCCTAGGAGACAGAAAAAGTGAAAGATAAATAGAAAGCGAGAGAATCAAGGAGTAAGCTAGGTAAAGCGAGAAGAGACAGAAAGAAAAAGCCAGAGAATGTGAAAAACATGAAAATGAAACGAGAGAATGAGAGAGAAAACGGGAGAATGTGAGAGAAAAATAAAGAGAAAACGAGAGAGTGTGAGAGACAAACAAAGCAAAAACGAGATAAAACGAGAGAATGTGAACGAAAAAAAAAAGAAAAAGTGAGATAAAACGAGAGAATGTGAACGAAAAATAAAAATAAAGTGAGAAAAAACGAGAATGAAAGAGAAAACAAGAGGAAGAGAAAGTAAGCTAAAGAGAAAGCGAGAGAAAAGTAAAGAATGAGATAGAATGATAAAGAGAAAGTAAAAAACGAGAGAATGAGAGAGAATGATAAAGAGAAAGTAAAAAACGAGAGAATGAGGGAGAAAACGAGAGAAAGATAAAGCGAGAGAAATATAAAGATAAAGCGAGAGAAAACGAGAGAAAGAGAAAGCGAGAGAAATATAAAGATAAAGCGAGAGAAAACGAGACTGAGAGAGAAAGACAAAGAGAAAGAGAGGTTGCAAGAGAGAGAGATAGCGAAAAGTGCGTCGAGCTCTATTCTTCTCATCCTCCTTGAATGCCCGGGGAAGAATATGTATACATATATAAATATGTGTGAATGCCCGTGCCCATATGTATGTGTGAAGGTCTTATTTCTTCCCTGTGACTTTCCTTCATAACAATAATAATAATGATATGTCTTTGGTGTCATTCTCAGTGTTCTCAACCACGGCGAACCACCACCAACCACCTTCCCTTGTATCCGGCAATGAACATCCAGCCATACGCTTCTTATGACACCATAAACTTTATTTAGCTTCGTTTTTCTTTCAGCTCCCCCTTTGTGTACGCATATACAGACACACACTCATTCTCTCCGCTTTCATCCTCTCTCTCTCTCTCTTTTTCATCCTTTTGTCTTCTCCCATCATCTTTTAGTATCTCCTCCACCCGTCCCGCTCCTCCCCCTCTTCTTCCTCGATTTTGTGCCTTATACAAGGACTGTAATCCTTTTGCGGAAGGCCTTGTAGCATTTAGTGGAACTCAAATCCTTCCACACTTCTTTCTCGACACTTCCTTTTTTTTCTACTTTTTTGGGGAAATGGAGCGAGGGAGGAAGTGAGGAAAGTGCCCTCTCATCTCCTCTCGCTTTCTCCGTTGAAGGAGGAGACAGGGATTTCCTCACCAGTTGGACTTGTCCAGGTAGTCTCCATTCCTGCCTTCTCAGAGTGCTTTCACCGCCTAATTTCCAACAATTTGCTCCTTTTCCAAGGACTCCTCACCATCCTATATCGTACTTTCTCTTCCGAATCTTCTCTTAATCCCCGTTTTTCTCTTTTGCCTCACCTTTCACATTTTTAACCATCACTGTTGCTCCTCTCTCACCCTCCTTTTTTGTAATCTTTGACTGAGATCAACACTTTCCAATCTGAGAATCTCTAAATCATGTTTTTCCTTCCATTTCCCTTGAGCTCCTCTCCTTCATTCCTTTTGACCCTTCACGTAGTTTCCCTTTTGACAGGAACATCAATTCTTACTAACTTACTTTCTCTTTTTGTACAAAAACTTTTTTTTGCTACCACCGAAAAGCATCGGTTTTTTCCATGGTCGAACCCACAATCATCATTTTTGTGTTTTTCTCCTTTTTAAACCCTTCGCACCTCGATGACCTTCAGATCTGCCACTTGTTCCAGGAATCTCCCTACTGACCTCAAGAATCCAATAATATTTCCTTTGTGTCCCCCACAATTTTCCGCTCTCTCACCCAAATACGGCGGGGATGTTCTGGGGAGTATATTTTCGGAGGTGGTAGATGGACACTTTTTTTTCCTTCAGGAAGAAAAGTCCCTACCTCATCCGGGGCATTGAATCAATTCACCGTTAAAATAACAAGTGACGCTTCACCTCATGAATTTCAACTCCGACTGCATGTGTGCATGAGTCTTTTTTCTGGAGCAAAAAAGAGAGAAAAGAATCTTCATCGGAACTTCTTTTTGGTGGAAATGTCCCCATAAATTCCTATGATTCTTTTGATCTTCCACACAACTCCATTTGATTGCATACTGCCATCCTCTAGCAAGTGTGACTCTCTCTCTCTCTTTCGGCTACTTTTTTTATTACTACCGTCAAGATTATACGAAGCCTTTTTGGAGTTTCACAGAGAGAGAGAGAGAGAGAGAGAGAGAAAGCATTCCCCTTGAAAACACACGGAGATGGAGCGGGAATTGATTTTTGCTTCTCTCCCATAAATCTAAGCTCCTTTGCCCGTATCGAGTTGTAAAAAAAAGGCACTTTCTCCCTTGGACTTTACTTGTGGATGTATACGATAAGATTTTAATGTGAGACTTTTAGTGGAAGCGGTAAGGCTTCTAATGTATAGAAAGCATATCCTTTTATGGCCAGATATGGACAGGCGGAGATGGACTGGAGAGAGCGACAGAGAGTGAGAGAGAAAGAGACAGAGAGAGAAAATAGAGAGAGATGGACAGGACATTGAATTGACTTCGCTTGTGTGTATTGCCGAGTCCCAAGTTATAAAGCTTAATCCTACAGTAAATCCTTGTAAAGTCAGCGAGTTCAATTCCTCTTCTATTTTAGACCATCATCACACGGTGGGGACGGCTTTCAAGCTACCGTCATGTAGTTTTTTTTTACCAGGAAATTCACAATAAAGATTCCTTGGACACAGAAATGGAGGGTAGAGTCAGAGTAAAAGGGAAGGGAGAGAGAGGAAAGGCGACAAGATTTTTCCAAGTATTAGTCCCCTCACGATTTCTTTACTTTCTTCACTTTCACCATCCTCTCAGCCTCTTTCTCCGTCCCATTTCTTTCACTCCACACGCCATTTTTAAAGCCTTTAATGTTGAATAAGCACTTGAAAGGTGTTTACATACCCTCGTCCTTTCCCCAATTCCTCTCTCTTTCCCCCTCTTTGACGCCGTCCTCCGTCACGACGACAGTCATAGAAAATAGCCACGCAATTATTATTATTGTTCCTTCCCCCTAGTATTATGATTTTACAGAGAATGAACATAAATTCAATAGCAAACAGATTATCCGTCCACCTACTGCGCGACTCTTGAGCTCAAATTTGCTCCTTTTCCAAACATTGCCTCGTTAAAGGTAAATATATAGAAGGGAAATTGCCTTGCCAATAGGACATGAAAAGTAGGGGGTTTAAAGGGGAAGTGAAAGACAGGGGAAAGTGAATCAAAAGAAGGAAGAGGGGAATTATGGGGAACGCACGGCGGTGGCCACTCCTGGGAAGGAATCAAATTTCTCTTCTCATCTTTGTCAACATCCGTCCTACAACTAATGGTGAGGCACAAGGATGGGTGTGTAAGCTCTATGCATATTCTCTACACGTGAGCCTTTCAAGGGATTGGAAGGAAACTGGGTGGGCGGGGCAAAGGAAACAGGAATAATAATAATGCTTGCGAAAGGTAACAAAAGGGTGGAAAAGTTGTTGCTATGGTGCTTTCAGGAGTTGATGCAATGACAAAAGTACAGATGGGCGGATGTTAAACCGAAAAAGCGCGAAGGAGACGGCAAAATAAATACATATAACAATACAGAGAAATACAGAGAGAGAAGGAGTCACTAATATTGAAGATAAAGATTTCTTGCAAGCAAGAGAGAGAGAGAGAGAACGAACGGCATAAACAGAGAAATAAGGTTGGCAGAGAGAATCATGCGACAAAAATTATAAGTAAAAAAGACGAAAAAAAGTGAAGAACTTGAATAGAAAGATAGAAAATGAAATAGGGAAGAAGAGAGAAGGAAAGAGTAGGAGTAAAGAGAGAGTAGAGAAAAGAGATACAGGGAGACAGGAGAGAGGAAAAGAGAAATAGAGAGAGAGACGTTAGCGGAGAAAAGAGAAATAGAGCGAGACATAAGAGAAAAAGAGAAATAGAGCGAGACATAAGAGAAAAAGAGAAATAGAGACAACAGAGAGCAACAGATAAAGAGAGATAGCAGAGAGCAAAAGATAAATACAAACGAAAGCAGAGAGAAAATAAGAAATAGAGAGAGATGTCAGCGGAAAAAGGAGAAATAGAGAGAGATGTCAGCGGAAAAAGGAGAAATAGAGAGAGATGTCAGCGGAAAAGGGAGAAATAGAGAGAGATGTCAGCAGAAAAAGGAGAAATAGAGAGAGATGTCAGCAGAAAAAGGAGAAAAAGAGAGAGAGAGACATCCGAGAAACAAGAGCAATAGAAAGAGACAACAGAGTAAATGAAAGATAAAAACGAAAAATAGAGAGAGACATCAGAGAAAAAAGAGAAATAGAGCAAGACATCAGAGAAAAAGAGCAATAGAAAGAGATAACAGAGTAAATGAAAGATAAAAACGAAAAATAGAGAGAGACATCAGAGAAACTGAAAGAAAAAGACAGTATAAGGAGAGAAATAATTGACAGGAAGATAGAAAAAATTGAGAGAGATGAAAAGTAAGACAGAGAAAGATAGAGGGAGTAGAAGAAAAAATGCAGAAAAAGATAGAGAAAAGGAGAAGGAGAATCATAAGAAGAGTAAGAAAGTAAAGGAAGAATAAAAATCTCGAAGCCTCGGAGAGAGAGGCAGCTACAGGTAGCGGGAGAAAGAAGCGGAAAATTTAAAAGGAATATGCAATCACCCCGCCCAGAGACTTCACTCCTCCAACGAGGTGGAATAACACGGTGGGGATTCCTTGGGCAGGGGCAATTTCCAAGATAAAAAAAGATGATTCTAGGCCCAAGAAAAGTTCCAACGATATTTTAATACTACGGAAAATGTAGGATTAAAAAATAATAATCCCAGCATTGAAACTACCATATGAAAACCGGAAATCAGGCCCCAGCAAAGAAAGTATCTAGTCGACCTAAATAGGAGAAAACAGAGGGGCTGGAGTACATAGTGAGATGAAAAGGCGGATTCGGTTAAATTTAGACACACTACAACGTACATATAACAGTAAATAAAGAGAGCTTGTGGGGGAAACTGTACAAAGGGACCTGAAATGAAGTGACGACTGAGGATGTGGAGATCCGGGCACAATAGAAGAGAGAGAGACGGAGAAATTTAGGGAAAGAGAAAAAAAGGGCGCCAAGGAAACGAAACAAGATATTACAATGGCACGATATGTAGCCGTATGTATTAAGATGGAGAAATGTGTGACGTGAATAGGGAATAGATTGTATTATTTGACACATTTTCCTTCGCCCCCCCCCCACAATTTTCCATCTGCCTGCAAGGAGAGAGAGAGACAAGAGTCCCTAGGAATACAGGTGAAAAGGATCCAAAGAGAGAGAGAGAGAGAGACATCAAAAGGAACCTGCCATTGATATTGTTTCACCGTACACACAACAAAGTGAGTCCCACAAAGATTGAAGTTGTAAGTAGCATGACGACAGCTTTGCAATAATAGCTAGATTTTTCCCTCTTTCCATCCCTTTTCCTCCCAGCAAACTCAAGCAGAACGAGAGAGAGAGAGAAAGTGGGAGAAAGCGTCTTTCTTTTCCTTCCCTAGCAACTAAAACCTTTTTTTTTTTAACAAGTCTTCACTTATATCACTTTCGTACTTTTGGGGTGAAAGCAAATTTCCTCTTACACGTTTTACATAATGCCATCCTTGGAATTAGAGAAACTAACCAAGGAAGATCCAGGAGAAAGGGCTCTCACAGTGGACTGGTTTCAAAGAAAAAACAATAATAAGAATTTCATAAGTAAAATGCTTCTTAAATTGAAACGGATTTTTTTTCCTCGGGAAATTAAAATGAGAAAGATTGGGGATGTGTATACAATTTGAAATGAGTTTCCCATCGGGCTTTTTATACCTTAGACGGCCCCTTGTATCTCTCAAAATTTCGCTGCAGTTACTTACGCAAATATGTAGGAAGGCAATAATGCCTTAAGTTACTAATACAAGCATTTAATCAAACAATTAGTTACGTACTAATCCCAATTGATAATCATCAGTCTATTGTGCGTTACTAATTGCAATAATGTAATCATTTATTAATTCATTTCGGAAGTTTTGTGCATTGCAAATGAATGCTTTCCTGCAGTTATTTGTAGTCACGGTGGAAATGGAAAAACTGGAAATAGAAGAAGAAATCCGGGGCTCATTCCAAGAATTTTAGGGTATCAGGGGGGCCTTAATATTTTTTGCCCAGCACTCGTTCCATACAAAACCGGGACAAGCCTTGAAGCGGTCGTATATGATGGGAGATAATTTAGGAAAAAGGTTTCTAATACTTGAAACGTATTAGTATTTACTCAGGAAAGTGAAAAAGCTCCCCATATTACGGGAAAGCGCTTGGAGGCAATGAGAAGGAGCCGTAAGAACGATGAACGTGACGTTCATCGTAAATCACCCACCTGATAATTCCCTTTTAAATGCTACAAAATAATACTCTTATTTCTCCCCACACTTCCACCCCAAGAGCTCTTGTTTCTTTTCCCCGCCGCCTCGATCTTTCCATTTCCACCGTTTTTGTTCAAATTCGTGCTTTCTTCCCTTTCTCCAGCACGCTCTCGCCTGATCTCGTACTGTCTATCTTTCTAACTAATCTCCCTTGTCTCTTAAAAGAATTCTTTCCTGTAGCAACCCTGTCCTTTACACAAAATATGAACTAAAAGAGGAAGATGATTTCTCTTAAACTCAAATAGTACGTTTTATCTCATTTGTTTTCTTGCTTTTTCACGTTCCCTTTTCCTTTAATGTAAACCATTTCTTTCCATTTTCCTGTATATTTAAATTCTGGATAGTATTTCACATTTTATCTCTTTAATCTCTCGCATTGATTCATTTTCTACATCGTTCTGTTTATATCTTTTTTTCTGTTTTTTCTCTTCCATTCATTCACTTTCTCCATAGTTCGGTTTGCCTCTTTTCTCTGTTTTTTCTCTTCCATTCATTCACTTTCTCCATCATTCTGTTTGCCTCTTTTCTCTCTATTTCCTCTCTCATTCATTCACTTTCCCCGTCATTCTGTTTGCCTCTTTTCTCTCTATTTTCTCGCTTATTCATTCATTTTCTCCATCATTCTGTTTGTCTCTTTTCTATTTATTTTCTCTCATTCATTCACTTTCTCCATTGTTCTGTTTATCTCTTTTTTTTCATTCATTCACTTTCTCCATAGTTTTCTTTATCCCTTGTTTATTTATTTTCTCTCTCATTCACTCACTTTCTCCGTCATTTTGTTTATATCTTTTCTTGTCGCTATTTTTTCTTTGCCATTCTCCGCTTTTATCATATTTCCTTTGTCTGATTTTCTCTGAGTTACTTTCTCTGTCTATCATCTCCGTCTCGTCCTCTCGGCATTTCTCTCGGCTTTTTGTGCTTGTTTCCTTGCTGACTCTTTTATTGTCTCTACAGCTATTTTTTTCTCTCTTTTGCCCTCTTTGTTGCCATATAACAAATTTCTTCTTCGTCCATGGAGAAGCACAGTATTGCTTGAAATGAGTAAAGGTCCCAGGAAAAGGGATGAGGTAGAAATCCGTTCCAAATCTAGGCTGTCTCTCCCCATTTTCTCCCTGTTGCTCCCTTCCCCTCTTTCCCTGGGGTTAGAAGAGAGTCACATACAAGTTCCTTGTAAGTTCTGGTGGGGGACAGAAATATAGGTTGAAGGGGGAAATCCCAGGGAAAGTGTGGGAGAAATCCAAAGAGCCGGAGAGAGAGAGAGAGAAATGAGGAGAGAAAATTTCAAGGATTTCGCGATTGCGCCTCATCCTCAAAAGCGAGACTTTCTCCTTGCAAATGCATGTTCACATATCTCCTGGCTTGAAAGTGTCTCGTCCACGTCCATGTGAGGATCTGTGAAAAGTGTTTGACTTGAACAACTTTTACACACGGAACCTTCCCTCATCCAACAGGCGGGTATTTTTTTTCTTGTGTCGAGCCATATGCAATTTCTTACCAAGTCGGCATTCTTCCTCATCTTTATTTTCTTCTTCAAAAAATACCAGACATTCCCCCGGACTCTGTAACCAGCTGCAAAAAGGAATTAGGACAATACCTGTACATTCTTTGTCTAATTACGATCCAACAAATGATGAAATGTTTCAGAGAAGCCCCACATTTTTTTGTAGGAACAAAATGCAATGAAAGCTATATGGCATACACAAAGACAATGTGGAAAGTGGAGAAAGTTGGGAGAATTCTTTGAATGCCGAGCACGCGAGGAGGTTGATGACAGTTTCACGGGGAAAATTTGACTATTAATGTGTGTACAGGAGAAAGGAATGACATGTAAAAAAGGGAAAAGTCCATCCCGGTAAACTTTTTTTTTTTGTTCAAGTCATCAAAAGGCGGAAGCTATGGTGCTTTTCCTCAGTTGAGTGAGCCGAGGAACGGCAGGAGAACTCAGATATAAAAGTTGTGTTTTTTATAGAGGGAGAGACTCCTTTTTTTATTCCGTGCCGGCCCGAGTTCTAACGATGTGTTCTCTTTTTCTCCTCTTCATCCTGTAGGAAAAAATGTCTAGGTAGTCAAAAGTTTAAAAGGAGTCCCATAGGGGTTGTGCCGGAGAAAGAAATATCATATTGTAGGAAACCATCCGTAATAAGAGTAGTAGGGAATGTAAAAGGGCTTCTCAATCAGAGGGAACACTCGCGTGGAAGGACGACAGCGCTTCTTCTTCATATGGCTTATTGGGTTGATGTGGGCGGATTCTCGACACAGTTCACTTTCCTAAATCTCACTTAATAATTCTCCATTTTCAAGAAAATAATAAAGCCTCTCTCTCTCCCTCTTCCTTTTACTCATATTTTACTTGTCTTTATCTCCTCGGCCACTGGCATGGCCTACATACATGCATATGAGGGCTTCCAATTCAAACCAGTCTAAGTCCATTGGAACCAATTTCACAGGAAGCGCAAAAAACTGTACCGATACCAAAACTTACAAATTGCTCAAACTTTTTGCCATGGACATACCCGCCATGTGCAGTCTCACCATTGTGCATGTTTTCGCAAATCCAGTGCAGCCCGTTTACAGAATATCGCAAATTTTGTGGCATAAACGTCAATGACGTTTTTGGAAACGACATCGGCATTTCATTATATTATACTTGTTAAATTATAAAGTATATTTATTATATTATATTATACTAAACTCTTTTTCTTCAGTCCGATTCGTCTTTGTTGCTTCTGACTCGCTGCTTTATTCTTGTCATTAACTCTTTCTCCTTTTCAAATTTTCTCTATTTCTTCTTGCTATTATTGTGTCTTTCTCCTTTTATATTTTCTCTCTTTCTCATTTTCTATTTTATTTATATCTCCTTGTATTGTTTCTCTTATTTTATGCCTCTTATGTTTTATGTTACTTTTTATATTTTCTCTCTTTTTATGCTTCTTATGTTTTCTCTTTCTTTTAATATTTTCTCTCTTTCTTCCTTTTATACTTTCTCTGTACTTTTATATTTTCTCTCTTTCTTCCTTTTATACTTTCTCTGTACTTTTACATTTTCTCTCTTCTGCTTCTTACATTTTCACATTCCTTTTATATTTTCTCTCTTTCTTCCTTTTATATGTTCGTATTCTCCTTTTCACTTTTTTGCTTCTTTCTTCCTTTCCTATTTTCTCCGTTTATTCCTTTTTATATGTTTTGTCTGTATTATTTTTCTCATTTCTCCCTTTATTTTTTTCATACTTTCTCCCTTTATTCTTTCCTCTCTTTTCATTTTCTGCAACTTTCTTCCCCTCATTTTTCGTAGCACAGTCTCTCATGCTCTCTTTTAGTATGTCTCCATCTTTCTCTTACCCTCCCTTGCTCTCCCTCTCTTTTACTCTCTGATTTTCTCCCTCTCACTCTCCATCCTTTTTTCTGTGTTCCCCACGATTCCACGTTGTGTAATAAGCTCTCTTTCACTATAGCCTCGGTGACGTAGTAGGACTCTATTCCATATAGTAACAAAGTCTAATTCCCATCTCAATCTTCGCCCCTTCCTTTGATTACCCGACCAAGAGGCGGAATGAAAGAGACCGGTAGGGAAGGTGAAAGAGCGAGGAAGAGCTGGAGAGTGAAAATAGTTAAGAGAAGCCTTGAGACATCTCTCGAGGTAGAGTATAACAGTATTTTTCATCTTGACAATCATCCGTCGACTGCAAAGGCTTTTTGAAAGACAGTAATCGGGTTATAAGCTTTCGTGGCAACGGTGGTCCTTCCAGGATCCGTCCCTTTTGTGAATTCCTGGGCGAATCAGTCAAGGATGAGTTCCTATACACTCACAGAAAAGTGGTAATCAATTCCTCCCTTCCATGTTAAGTCTTCTCCAATAGCTATGACCATGACGAAGACAGCATTATTTAGCTACCTGCACAAAATTCTAGTATAGAACAAAGAATGTCTTTGTACCTGAACGGGGACATATTGCATAAAAGATTCGATGACATGACATGTTGAAGGGTCCTTATGCAAGAGGATGAGTATGTGTGTATAAATTAATTTCATGTCATGTACCACCAGCATGAATAATAAAGAAATGCATGAACTCCCCGCGGGATCATAAGTACTCATTAATTTATTACTGTCGCCGCTGCAACGTGAACATTTTTAAACATTAAACATTTTTTAAAACATTAAACATTTTTTTAAACATTTAAATTTCCCTCCAAAAACAAAAAAAAAAACAAAAAGCAGTTTAAACACATATCGGAAGACTTTTAGTACCATAATCCTAATGTCAGCCGTGAGTTAATGTGATTACTCAAATAAGGTAATAATGAAGTCCTACACGAGTCCTCCAAGAGGTTTTTAGTGGGAGGGTGAATCCTATAGAAATTAATTATTTAAAACCTCCACAACTATATCGGCTCACTTGCCAAGTAGTTTGTTAGTAACCGTAGAATTTGGAACCTATATATATATACAGTATATATGTAAGTTATATATGTAAGTTTTTTGTC
The DNA here is from genome assembly GCA_034698585.1 of Disparrhopalites patrizii. NCBI lineage: Eukaryota > Metazoa > Arthropoda > Collembola > Symphypleona > Sminthuridae > Disparrhopalites > Disparrhopalites patrizii. The sequence continues at coordinate 8,201 of JAQGBT010001689.1, read as the reverse complement.
TCCTCTCCGGAGCAATGTGAAAAGATGGGGTTAATAATACCAAAAAAAAAAGGGGAACCCCCTTGGTTTCTGGTGCATGTGCGTGTGATGCAATCATATGTGTAAGTATTACCTATGCGTTGACATGAATCACTATTTTTATGATTTTTTTTCATCTATTTCCTTCTTATGGAGTGAATCATATATGTGAATATGTGCTGAGGTGTTGATGATGAGGTGTGGCTTTTTTTTTTCAGAGGCGATCCAGAGAGCTCATGGAGCGTCGAGACATTGGAGAGGTGCTGGAGTTGAGCTTGATTCGGCCAAGTGTTCTGGTGACGCTCCCTTCTCTCACGATCGGGATTTGTCGCCAACGCTGGTAAGTCCGGTCGTAATAGTGCTTGTAGCAATACGGCTTCCCATCCACCTCCCAAAAGGTGCTGTGGTCCAAATCCGTGAAGCAAGACTGGACCAGAGCACATTTTTTCAAAATAAAATCACATCTTCAACTTGAAAATCCCTTATGGGAAATAACGTACAAAACTACAGTACATACAAATATACCTACTTACATCCCTGGACATATTTACATCCATATACTTGCGTGTACATATGTATACGTCTACATATATAAGTGTGTACATACATTTGTACATCCATATACAAGTGAGTAGATACATTTGTACATGTTATTTTGTAGGAGAGAAAAATCCGAGTTTTTGATGGCTTACTCGGCAATAAAAGCATCCAGCATGGTACTCCTTCCCCATAGCAATGATGGACTTGCTCGTCTCGCTCGGATACACGGCTCGGATGCACGTTGGACACACTGAAGCCGTGAATTTCTTCCGCCAATCATTCCGACAATAAGGCCTGTCATCCGCCCCACGGATGTAGTCATCCTTGGACAAGAACTTGAAGCATGTCGTGCATCTCAATCGACACTCACCGTGCCACACTTTCCCAAATTGACGAATTCCACCCTGGTTCATATGGGCAAGAATCATTCCATAATATTTTTTTTTAATGAGCAAATCATGAACAACGTAAAACTGAGCTATTATATTATATTATATGATATAGCTACAAGTTCCAAAAAATGCTTTGGAATGATTTCGGATGCATCTGAAAAGAATGAGAGGACACCTACCTGACGAACGGGCTCACGGCAGAAGTCACATTTGGGGGAAAATCGGCGGTGATAATCCCACTCGCAGTACACCTTCCCATCCACCTGCCGGAATTCGGATCCCACCAAGGTGAACTTGCAATCGTGACACACAAAGTGTTCCTTGTGGAAGATCCCTCCAATGGTTTTCGTCGCATCCTATTGTACGCAAGTAATCATTATAATCACTTTGGGCAAAATAATAACCACAATATTTTCCTCCTTATAAATGGTTCCAGAGGCAGGGCAACATTTACGGGTGTTCCCTGCCTATTTCGTTAGATGTAGGATTTAATGGGGTTTTTAAGGGTAGAAGAAAAAAAAAGGGGTTGTAGTCAACAAGAAAAATTTCCCGGGTTACAGGGAGGATGACCAAAGTGGGGATTTAAGTTTGTTTAAAGGACAAAAGTATAGAGTAAAGTCTCACTTACATCAGCATTCCGAATGGGCTTCTTGCAGGCATTGCACTTGGGCGAGAACGTGTTGTGGTAGTCATCCTCACAATAGAAAACTCCGTTCCTCTCCTTGTAATTGTGGGAATGGAGGGGCTTCGCACACTTTTTACAAGTGAAGCACAATGCATGGTAGTGCTTCTCCTTGATTTTCACGGGGTTCTGTTGGGACAGAGAAAGTAATTAATTGTATATGTATATTGTATATATGTTAATATGTATATTGTATACACACCCGCACTTCTCTCGATTATACAAGTTCCCGAAAACCTCACACTTTAATTCTCTTTCTCTCCATCTCTCTCTCCATCTCTCTCTCTCTCCAACTCCCGAAAACTCCCGAGAGGGACAAAAACTGCTCTTCACATAATGGATAACAAGTGAGGGGATGCATTAAAAGGAAGTAAGGAATTCCCAACAAAACTTCCCAAATCCGACCCTTGTTCACGTACAAAAACATGGAGTTTTCCCCCACTCAAACATAAATATAGGTGACTATCAAAAAAAAAAATCTTCCTAACCTGGTAGATGGTAGTGCAGCACGTGTGGCACTTGTAGTAGAAGATATTGTTGTAATCCTTCTCACAGTATGGAAGGCCATTTCGCTCCCAGTATTTCTCTGGTGTCAATACTTGGCTGCAGGCAGTGCATTGGAAGCAACCTTTGTGCCAGCTTTTCCCGACCACGAACAGATGGAAGGGCTTTCCCAGGACATTATGAAAGGGAAGGAAAATAGATACAAATTTAAATCATTATGTACATACTATTTCCCCACTTATTTTCTCTGCTATTTGGTGTCTAAAATAAAATTCGGGGAAAAGTGAGACTTTATACGGGAGTTTCCCAAGTGAGTACTTGGGAATTTTGGGAGGGATTTTGCAATCAGGGAAATGAATGATTTTAATCCATACATCGTAAAGAGGCTGACGACAACCGTAACATTCCTTCAAGCCGAGGGGACTCGTGGATCCAGCCCGTCTCAAATCCGCGTACAAATCCCGGGTACCCAACGAATTTCGGCGCCAATGCCAACCTTTGAGCGGCTGCAATTTCAACGGCTCATCTTCAATCACACAAAAATAAAAGTATTATTTTGATCCTCTAATAGTAACGTATGAGTTGAGTGAAACAATAAACGTTTTTGGGTGATTACTTCAGCACTGCAACAATATAGCATCTCTTTTCTCGGTACAAAAAAAAAACAAACAAAAAATTTATTTTCTATGCCTATTGGATAAAACCAAGCTGGAGAGAATAAAGCTGGACAAACCAATATAAGTTTTGGTGAAAACCATGGTGCCGAGTAGAAAGGGGACAAATCCTTTTTGTTTCCAACTTGTGGAGAGAGAAAATTGTCCAATGGATGTGTGTTGAACACAAAAAAAATGTTGGTGTTTAAGCCAGAAGGTAAAAAGTGCTCAACAATAGCTTCTGGCTCCGATGGAACAACTGAACCAATGTTGAGCAAGTCCAGCTCTTAAATCAGTGTTTGATGGCAAAAAGTTTGGGACAGTATAACCCCCGATAATCACCGTGTGATGAAGATGATGATGATGAGGGCAGGATACAATTTTTTTTTTTGGAGGCTTTCAGAACATTGCATAATAGATTGGATGTACCACCCCTTGCGAGGGAGAAGATCTCTTTGGGTGCACACCGTCATTGTTTGGTACTCAAGACGACTTGTGTATTATATCTATTCCAGTTATTAGTCGTAATAATTTACAGCGACCTTTTATGGTGGAGTTAATGGGCAGAGGATACATAAGTTTTTTGGTTCAACTCGAGCACCTGAAACAAGAAGGAGAAGAGAGAGAGAGAGAGAAAGAGAGAGAGAGAGAGAGAGAGAGAGAGAGACAGCACACTATGAATTATACACGGATTTTGTTTTCATTCCAAATAAAAATTAAATATACACACCCAAGCCCAGAAGAGATAAACCCATGGTGGTATCGTCGTACATACAAGCCTCTGCACGTTCTCACTCTTAATTGTTAATTATTTGCCACCCAAAAATCCAGCACCAGAGAAGACCTAAAAAAAAATCTGACCATACTCAACACCATCGGATTTTTTCTTTTTGGTATAGGATTCAATACATACAACAAAGATTAACCTATACTTTCCAAAAACAAACCATAAGACCATTTGGACATCCAAAACAACCAAATCTCGAAAATAAATATTACTTTAAATTGTAATCAACAATGGTTTTTATTACAGACCCTCCCCCCTCCCCAAAAAAAAAGCCAGGTGTATACATATATTCTCACTCCAAATATTTCAAATCTCATAATGGCAACAATGTTTTTTTTTCTAACCCGCAGACCCAGATTTCATCTCAAGTGTAACTCATGTTTTTTTATTTATCTCTATACATACACGGTAATAATAGCCATTGGAATTGATGTGTACCTCCGTGTGACCATCATTCGTCAAGAACGTACATATTGCGCAACGTTTTCAATCTCGTTTTCATTTTGTTTTAAATTACTTTTGACAACCTTTTTTTTTCTCTCTCTCCCTCTGGAAATAAATAAAAAAAAAAGCAGTCTTCCAACCATAAGCTCCCCCATTACATCATTTCAGTCTAATCCGTAAATAATTCGTTACGAATAATTACCATTATTTTCTGTACATTTCCAGAAGGGAAATCTAGGGAAAAAACAATGCTCAACCAAAATCCTAACACGTGCTTACCTTAGCATGGGATTATTTAGTAATTAGCTTTTCCCTTTTTTTTTATCCTCTTTCGCATAAAAACCTTCGCAAAAATATACCTACATATACGAAGAGACATGTCATCATCATTATTTTTGGCTCAGTTCCGACATGAAAAATCAAGCGTTAACCCCATTAACTGACATGGACACAAATACAGTCATGATAATGGGCTTTAAAATGTCTTTTTAAATTACCAACTCCTGCCATTCTAACTGATCACGACTCTGGAGGAGACATTTTTTCACTTTTATTGTCAAAGCACAGGGTGTTTTGTACATTTCAGAAAAATAGGAAATCAATCTGGGAATCAAGGGGAAAAAATATAAAAAATACAACACCTGATTGATTTAAAGACCTTGAATGTGACGGTTGTTCAGACCCAATTAAATAGGCAGAGGCTGAATTCAGACGAAATTTTCTAAAAAAAACAAACAAACTTATATGTAACGCCTGTTCGGTGGAATTAGGAATCATTGAAACGGAAAAGGAACTACGGACTCCATAATGACACTTCATGGGAATTAACGTACAGAGTTCCACAATCAAGTCTGAGAACAATAAAATTACGCACGGTTTTTTTTAAATAGCCTTTACATCACTTGCAGTAGAGCATCGTACACATATGCTTACCTGTGTATTGTGTATTGTGTACTAATACATCTGTATGCGCATGCATCTGTACATGCGGTGGGCCAGAGGGAAAGGATAGGTCATATAAAATTAATTGAAATGGAAGGGTAGATATATGTAAGTTGAAGGTTGGCAATAGACCATTTTTTTTCTTTCCCAAAAGAACGCACCATATCATTCTTTTGATCATTTTCCATGTATTCATTCTTCTTTATGATTGAGAGAGCAAATGCAGGGAATGTACATATGCCGAATGGGACTCAATGTCAAGGGCAAATGATGATGAACTCAATAAACTAATACGCCTTGTGTTATTACCTCTTTTTTTCGCAGGTGGAGATGCTTCCCTTCCCTAAATTCCTCCTTCCAGCCACAATGTACATTTTGTTAGACTTGCACACACAACCTCAAATCATATCATCCTCACAAATCCGAGAGCCCATCATTTTGCACATGGAGTATGATGTACATTTGCATGAATGGAAACCATGAGGATGCGGAGGAACTCAGGCTTGAAAATAAAAATATTCTCTTCTTCAGAGAGCTTCCAATTGCATACAGAGAGAGACACAGGCTTAACCAAATCTATAGAAATTGGGAGAGGAGCTATCGAGGGAGCGAGACAATAGTGAGACGGAACGGGAGGGAAAGAAACAATTAGAGGAAGAGACAGATACAGAGAGAGAGATATTATAAAGAGAATGCAAAAATGAGGAAGAGTAAAAGAGAGCGACGGAGAGAATGAGAGATACATTGAAAGAGAGAGTGAGAAAAAGAGAGTAAGATTAAAAACGAGAGAGGGAGAGAGCAAGATTAACGACGAGAGAGGGAGAGAGAGAGAGAGTAAAATTTAAAAAAGAGAGAAAAAGGCAGAGAAAGAGACAGGGAGAGAGAAAGAGGGTGAGAGGAAAATTTTTACAAGAAAGAGTGAAAGAGAGAGAGAGAAAGAAAAAGAGAGAGAGCAAGAGAAAGACAGAGAGAAAGAGAGATTGAAAAAGAGAGTGAAAGAGAGAAACATTTTAAAATAGAGAGAGAGAAAGAGAGAAAATTTTAAAAATAGAGAGAGAGAAAGAGAGAAAATTTTAAAAATAGAGAGAGAGAAAGAGAGAAAATTTTAAAAAGAAAGAGTGAAAGAGAGAAAATTTTAAAAATAGAGAGAGAGAAAGAGAGAAAATTTTAAAAATAGAGAGAGAGAAAGAGAGAAAATTTTAAAAAGAAAGAGTGAAAGAGAGAAAATTTTAAAAATAGAGAGAGAGAAAGAGAGAAAATTTTAAAAAGAAAGAGTGAAAGAGAGAAAGCAAGAGAGAGAAAAAGAGAAAGACAGAGAGAAAGAGAGAATGAATGAGAGAGCGAAAGAGAGAAAATTTTAAAGAGAGAGAGATATAGAGGAAATTTGAAAGGAGACAGAGAGTGAAAGAGAGAGAGAGAGAGAAAGAGAGGAAATTTGAAAAGAGAGAGAGACAGTGAAAGAGAGAGAGAGGAAGATACAGAAAAAGAGAGGGCGAGAGGGATACCGAGAAAGAGACGAAGAATGAAAAAGAGAGAATGAAAGTGAGAGAGTGAAGGAGTGATAGAGTGAGAGAGTATATACGAGAAATAAAACTGCTGGAGTGCAAACATCCCTCTGTGAATAAATCTTTGGGTAGGAAAAAAAATGTACGAAACACGCCCGTTTCATATGTGCAGAATTCGCTAAAGGTACTAATTCCTATCTCCTTTATTATTTATAGCGTTTATAATAGTCATATCCCCATTTGCCTCCTTAATTTATATCTTTATCCTCTTCTTCTCTTCCAGCGATTTCCCATCCCTTTGGCTCTTCAACTAATCATATGTTTTACACCATATACTTTTTTCCTCTCCGTACGAGAGCTCACGAGAACGTCGTTCATGCCTGGGCATGAACTGCGTTTTTTTTGGAGGGGACCATCCGATACAACATTGGAGCCAGTGATCCATCACCTGAATCGGAGATTCATAACTTTTGTTTTGGGCAGAAAATTTTGCGCGTGTACATCCTTATTGTTACGGTGCAGGACAGATTTTATTTTTATACCATATTTACTTTAATTTCATTTTTTCTCACTAGACCTTTAATCGCCAGTGCGTAATTATTATTCATTGGCTATTTAAATAAATTACCTATACGGTTCGAAACTTTATGGTAATGCCTTGTGGTTCTTTTTTTTTTATACCTCCTCGCCATAAGCTTCTCCCATAAATCCGTGACAAAATGTATTCAGGTGGATTTCCCTTTTTGCCCCTTCGTCCTTTTTTTTGGCAACTTTTTTTTTTCCTACTACAAAGTCTTCTTCGTCTACCGTTTGAAGGAGAGTCCTTTTGTTGTGCCATCATCTCTTTTGTTGAGGGAAAAAAACTTTTTTTTTATTCCCATTTTTTTCTCACATCTCCCATACTCCCCAACATAGGAGAAGGTGCTGTGGGATAGAGTGTGAGCCTGGCTGGTGATAAGATGTTGTAAGGGCGTTAGCTGGGATAAAGACAACGTCAATGTGAAGGGTGGAAATTGCTGGGTAATGAATAAATCATTCCGCTTCCATGCTGGACCATGGCAAAAGCCATCATTCATTTGGAAAGTGTGTCCATGTAATGGGCATGTATGTCAGCCTATGCTACAAATGTCCTGGGATGCCCACATATCGTTCAATAGAATGACTATTCCTCTCAAATACCGACGCCTCTTTCTTGCTATATTATATATATTTGCATATATGGATATACATACATATGAAGACACATGCAAAGAGCCCATATGATTGTTTCAAGTGTTTGCGAAACAAGAAAATCAACAGCGAGCATCAACCCACGCACTCCACTTACGACCCAAAAAGAGCCCACTTCACATCAACACTGTGTAGTCTGGTCCAAGGAACAACAATAACAATCATAATCTAAGTAATAATAGCACGTATAAAGTCACAAGTGTCGCCCTGAATTGAGACACTAATTCCTTAGACAATGCGAAGCTTCCATTTTGGCTCGTTTTTTTTTTTATTTCTCCTTCCATTCTTTTAGATTTCATAGCCGACGTTATTTCTTGAGCTCTTTTTCCAGCAACGGAGAGCGAAGGATAGAGGCGGGGAGGAAGACTTATTTGTAGAGAGACAAATAGAGAATAATGGAAAGGAAAATGGAAGGAGAGTGAGAGTGATGATAATATAGAGAGATGGAGAGAGAGAAAAAGAGAGAGAGAGAAAAAGAGAGAGAGAGAGAGAGAAAAAGAGAGA
>JAQGBT010001688.1:0-29646 GCA_034698585.1 Disparrhopalites patrizii | reverse complement strand
AAAAAGAGAGAAAAAGAGAGAAAAAGAGAGAGAAAGGGAGAAAAAGAGAGAAAAAGAGAGAAAGAGAGAGAGAGAATTCGGATGAGGTTGATACTAACTAGACCAAAAAGTAATACATTTGAGAATGAGGAGAGAGAGAGAGAGAGACTTTAGATGCATAACACATGATAAACGAGGATTAAATAAATACCATGTACCACCAACCACCGCCACTCTTCCGAGTACAGCACACATCACACAATAACCAAAAGCAAGCAGGCTTTATCCTGGGAGAATGAAAAGTTTTCCCTAAGGAGATTTTGTATTTATTAGCTGGAGAAAGAGAGAGAGAGCGAGACCGAGAGAGAGATTAACAAAGAAAAGGAGAGAGAGAGCAAAAGTTACGGCAGTACAGAGAGAAGGGAGAGAGTACCTTAAAGAACAAATGGGGGAAAGGAGAGAAAGTGGCGTGGAGTAAAAAGGAGGAGGACAGAAATTAGAACAGAGGAAGAAAAAAGGAGAGAAATGATCTAGAAGAGATGGGGAAAGTGAGACACAAAATCAACGTGAGAGAGAACAACTGGGGAGAAAAAAACAGGGACAGAACCCGAGAGAGAGCATGAAATAAAGAGAGAGAGAGATAAAGAATGCAAGAGCATGAAATAAAGAGTGGGCAAGAAAGGTTGAAAGAGAGAGATAAGGAAAGAAAGAGATAAGGGTGAGAGCAAAAGAGAAACAAAACAAGATTCGGGGAGAAAGAAGATTAAGGCTAACGAAACTAAAATTTGGAGAGAGAAATGGTCAGTGAAAGAAGAAGAGACAATAAAGCGAATAGGAGAAAGTCAAAGAGAGAAAATGAACGATAAAGATAACTAAGAATAAGAAGAGAGACGCAAAGAATGAGAAACATAGACAAGTGAGAGAGAATCGAGAGAGAGGGAGGAGAGGGAAAAAGAAAGAAAAGGAGAATTGAGAGAGAGAGGGAGGAGAGAGAAAAAGAAGGAAAAGGAGAATTGAGAGAGAGAGGGAGGAGAGAGAAAAAGAAGGAAAAGGAGAATTGAGAGAGAGAGGAAAGGAGATAGATAAAAGCGAACGAGAAGAGGAGAGAGAAACGTAAAAGAAAAAAGGAAAGACAGAAAAGTAAAGGAAAAAAGGAGAGAGAGAGAAAAGTAAAGGGAAAAAGGAGAGAGAGAAAAGTATGTATGTACAAGAGAAAAGGAGAGAGAGAAAAGTACAAGAAAATAGGAGAGAGAGGAAAAGGGAAGGAATATTGAGAGAGAGAGAGAGAGAGAGAGAGAGAGAGATAAAGGGGAGTGGAAGGATGACTGTGATGATGATAATGATGAGGCGGCGGTTTAGCTGTAGACGTTCATCCATTTACGCCATGTCAACTCAAAGGCGTGTAAAATGAATGCAAAATAGTCTTGGGATGTGAAAGAATGCCAGCGCTTCGGTGTGGGAGTCTGAGTTTGTAGATGTATGAAGCCTCCAGTTCCAAAACGGTTTATGTCCTTTTTTAAAATTTCCCTCTCTTTGTTTTGGAGGTCGCAGGTTGAAGGGAATGTACAAAAATTTCCCAACATTTATTCTCTCCAACTCTCCATTAAGAATACATTATGAAGAATATATTAGTACTTTGCCATGTCCCCTCGAAGCTTCCGCGTGGACTTAAACCGTTTTGGAACTACAGCCTTTATGAATACTTTTATGCGCATATGTACATAGATAAATATGTAATATAGATATAAATATAACCTTACATAAAATAGTTATGCACATACGTATGAGCAGGGAGTTTGTGTGCCGCCTATTTAAAATGTTGTGTGCGTGAGGACTGGAAATGTATGAAAGGGTGCCTGGAGGCGTCTGGAGGTGGACGGAGGAGGAGGATCCTGGAGTCTCCTGGAACGTGCATGACAGAAGCACTCGGGAGCTTGAGTGGCACCTCATCATTTGCAAACCAACGCTTCCACTCTCCTCCTATTTTTCCCTTCCCTTTCCCCATGTATTTCCATGTGGCTCTCCTTTTTTGGGCAACATTTCTCTCCTTTCTATTTCTGTATTCCTTGCTTTTCCTGGTTCTTCTCTTTCTTAATTTTTCTCTACATAATTTTACTATTTTATCATTTTGATTTTTCGATATTTATCTTTGATTGTCCTGCCTTCCCTTGTTTCTTACTTTTTTGCATCTCTTGTCTATTCTCTGAATTCGTTATTATGTATTCGATCAGTCTCTTTCTCTTTCTTCCTCCGTATCTCACTTTGTATCGTGATTTTTTTCCCTGTGTTTTTTTCCTTCGATTTGTTTTCTTTCCCCCTCCAAATATTTCTTTCTATTTCTTTGTTTCTCCCTCTCCTCTCTTTTCTTTTTTAACTTTCTCTGTATTTTCTCTCTCTCCTTCTCTCTCACTCTTACTTTTGTCTCTCTTTCTCTCTCACTCTTACTTTTGTCTCTCTTTCTCTCTCAATCTTTCTCGTTTCTCTGGTTCTCTTTCTTTTTTCTTTTCTGTCTCTTCCACTCTCGTTCTTCATCTTTTCTCTCTTTTCGTTTTTACTTTATCTGTCGTTCTTCTATGCTCTCCCTCTTTTCATCTTGTTCTGATAATCTGTCTCTTTTCTTGCTCACTCTTTAGCTCTCTCTTTCACTCTCACGCTTTATCTTTTCTCACTGTTAATATTTTCTCGTTCTTTATCGTTTCTCTCTCCTTCTCTTTTCTCTCTCTTTGTCTCTCACTCTTTCTTTTCTGTTTCCCTCGCACTTTCCTCTACCTCTCCCACTTTTCTTCATTTTCTCTGTTTCTTTTTCGCTTTCTTCCTCTTTCTTTTTCGCTTTCTTCCTCTTTCTTTTTCGCTTTCTTCCTCTTTCTTTTTCGCTTTCTTCCTCTTTCTTTCTCGCTTTCTTCCTCTCTTTTTCTCTTTCTTTTTCGTTTTGTTCCTCTTTCTTTTTCACTTTCTTCCTCTTTCTTTTTCGCTTTCTTTTCTCCATAAAACTTTCTGTTTTTTTTCTCCGAATAATTTGCTCAACTCTCCTCGCTCTCGGGGCACGTCCACTTGTGTCTGACTTTCTATTTGAACTTCAAGTCTATTTCCTCCAATTGCCTCCTCATCTCATCTTTTTGTCAACCTTATTTGACTCTGCCACAGTTATGTATGTCTATTCACTAATTACTCCGCAAAATTTAGGCTCTTTTCTGCATTTAATTTATACACTCCTCGCCCTTCTTTTTCTCCTCATTGGCCCGATCTTGCCCAAATCTAAAGTGTCTCTTTGTTCCAAATCCTCTTCGGCCCCTCTCTCTCCTGTCACTTGGGCTGGTGTACGTGTCGAAGCGTGTGTGATGTGTCTGTCTTTTTCAAGCCATGGTGTAAACTCTGATGTGTGCCTGTCTTTGTGTGTGTGTGTGTGGTGTTAGCCAAAAGCCAAGCCTCCGCTTTTTCTCTCCCTCTCCTATTTGCAATTCTTTGAAAATAAAGCGACCAAAATAATTGAGTTCCCAGCGGCATTCTATTGAATTATTCAAATACCAAGGCGTCCCTTATTCCAACAGGAGGACTATATACACATGAGAGCAACACATACACAACAATGCCGAGTCCCACACAGAGCCGCCTCCTTCCCAACCACTTTTTTCCCCTCTCCCTTATCGCCTTCTCATCTTTTGAGTCACACTCCCTGTACACATTACTGCTAGTATTTTCGTCAGTATTTTGCCTATATTTACTATAACATTAAAGATTCCATGTGCCACTCTTAGGAACATTCACACGTTTACTTTTTTGCTTACCTTTTTTTCCCTACTCTGTCTCTCTCTATTGCTCTCTCTCTCTCTTCTGCACCTCCTTTGCAACAACTACCGAGCTTTTTTTGAACGCTTGCTACACAATACACAAAAGGGAGGAGGAGAGAGTACATTAACTGAGGGGAAAAATATTCAGCAACTTCATTGTTATTCGTTTCTGCCCTATTGCTTTTACACTTTTCTCCTATTTCTTTCTCTCTATTTTTCCTTGTTTTTTTCTCTTTTGCTCTACCTTGGCTTGTTTTTTCCTTTTCTTGTATCTCTGTTTTCCCTTGTTTTTTCTTTCTATTTTATTTTCTTTCTCTCTCTCCTCCAATATTTTTTGTTTCTATACTATTATTTTTTTATCCTTTTTAATAATTCGATCTCTTTTCCTCTTCGTGTCTCCCTTTTTCTTACGTTTTCATTAACTATTTTCCACTTCATATTTCTTTTTATCTTGTTGTGGTCTTTCTTGCTTCGTCTCTCTCTTCTTTGTCTCTCTTGCTTTGTCTCCTTTTTTCTCTCGTATTGGTCGTTCTTGCTTCGTCTCTCTCTTTTTCTCGTATTGTCTTTCTTGCTTCGTCTCTCTTTTTTCTCCCGTATTGGTCTTCCTTGCTTCGTCTCCCTCTCCTTTGCCTCTCTTGCTTCAACTCTCTTTTTTGGCTCTTCCTTTTTTGTTATTCTCTTATTCTCTCTTATTTGTCGCTCTTGCTTTGTCTCTCTTTCTGTCTTATTTGTCTTTTTTATCTCTTATTTGTCTCCCTTTATTCCTTATTTGTCTTTCTTATCCATTATTTGTCTCCCTTTCTTCTTTATTTGTATTTTTAATCTCTTATTTGTCTCCCTTTATTCCTCATTTATCCCTCTTTCTCTCTTATTCGTCTTTTTCTCTTATTTGTCGCTCTCTCTCTTATTTGTCTTTTTTTATTTCTTGTTTGTCTCTCTTTATCCCTTATTTGTCCCTCTTTCTCTCTCATTTGTCTTTTTTATCTCTTATTTGTCTTGTTTATCTCCTATTTGTCCTTTTTATCTCTTATTTGTTTCTCTTTATCTCTTGCATGGATCTCTTTTTCTCTTATTTATATTTCATTCTCTCTTATTTGTGTCTCCTTCTCTCTTTCATTATCTTCCATCTCCCTTCATTCGTCTCTTTTTCCTACTTATTCTATCATATCTCTTTCTTTATTCTTTGATCTCACTTTCTTTCTCCTTTTGCCCCTATTTCCCTCTCCTTTCACATCCATTTTCTTTTTTGTCTCCCTTCGTCTCTTTTATTCCCTTTCTCCTTTTGTGTATCTTCCTCTTTCTTATTTCTCTTTCTCTCTCGTGACGTCGCCTTTTCCTCTAATTTTTATCCTTTCGTCGGTCTTTCTTCATATTTCTCATTCTTCCTTCTCTATGCTTTGCCTTTCTCTCGTTCCTCCTCTTTCTCCCACTTTCATTTCTCTTTTCTGCTTTTACAGCATTTCCCCATCGTTTTTCATTTCCCCTGATCTTTTGCCAGCTTCTTTCTTTGTTGCCTTTAGCACCATCAAGCTATTTCCCACTCCCTCGCTGCGTGTGTCTACCCGCCCGCCCAATGCCATGGTGAGGATAGTGGAATTGACAAAGAGAGGTTATTACAGATCAAAAAATCGGGAACAAATGCTATAAAACCGGGACTACCAACAGGGACAACCTAGGAAAAAGGGTGTGAAAGCACCATTTTCATTTTTTTTATTTGACTACACAACAGCATTCAACACTGCAATCATAAATGCTGGAGCATTCTTTCTGGTCCTTTCTCGGCTCCTTTCTATCTTCCCATCTCCAACCCGGGCAGAACTGAGCCCGTCAGGAAACTTGCTCAATTTTACTTGCAGATTCCTCCTCCTATATTTTCTCCCCCTCAAAAAAATATAGCAGACACAATCCAACTTTTTTATTCTCCCCTTTTTCTCGACACTTGTTTCCTGTAAACTTTCAACCCACTCTTTCATGCTGGTTTACACCGGGCTTTTTTTTTCCTCAAGATTTTGAATAACTTCACAGTTTTTGGAGTTTTCGGGAGGAGGAGGCCCTGAGCATTCATGCAAAACCGGAGTGCGTCCATACAATTTGTAGTAAACTTTGACTTTACTTTTTTTTTCTACACTAAAAAAAATGCCTGGAAGAGAAAAAATGGTACATAACTACACAAAAAGCTTTTTTCTGGCACGCATCAATAGAGGAAATATTTTTCCAAATACGCCTTCAAAATACGGATACAAAAATTTGGTTTTCACTTCCAAAACTGTGAGATGAATCCATAAGTATGTACAAGTTCTCTAAATGGTAATATTAAAGAAAAAAGTATAAATAAATAAGTAATAAAACAAAGAAAATAAATAATAAAATATAGAAAATGAAAATAAAGTAAATAATAAAGAAAATATAGAAAATGAAAATAAAGTAAATAATAAAGAAAATATAGAAAATGAAAATAAAGTAAATAATAAATAAAATAAATAATAAAATAAAGTAAGTAATAAAGAGAATAAATAATAAAGTAAAGGAAGTAATAAAGAAAATAAAAAATAACAATCCAAATTTTAAAAAATAAGGAGAACAGCATGACAGCGTAAACGAGGACAAGTCTGAGGCAAAAAAAGCGGGAAATATGTATTAATAGAAATTAATATTGCTCAGCAGAAAGGAAAATTATGAGCTATAAAATAAATGGAATCGTACAGACATTCAAACCAGTTTGAATTCAAGCGAGAAAATCCGAGAAGAATAGAGAGCGGTATGAAGAGAAATTGATAGAAAGAGAGAGAGAGAGAGCACATGAAGGGAACAGAGTACAATCAAAGGTGAACAAATACAGAGAAGCAAGCAATACAAAAACGATGTACACACAAGTAAATGTAGCTATTGAAAAAAAGGGAACATCACGAGAGCGAGAGAGAGAGCGAGAGAGAGAGAGATATATACAGCAAACGCCTCAAACAAAATGAGTGGACCCGGGTAATTGAATTGTCCTGCTCTTATCGTTATAGTTTCAGTTGCAAAGTGCGGCTCGCTAACCTTGTTACTGCCACTTCTACCACTCGAGTTTCACCTACGACGACAAAGGATCCCAACAAACCAGTATCACACACCACCAGCCCAAGGAGCACCCAGGGAGAGTTTTAGCCAAGTTGTGTCTACCAAGTGCTTGTCTCTCCCTATTTACTCTCTCCTCCTCGTCTCTCCCATCATCTCTCGCCTTGTCCTCCCAGTTTCCGCTCTTTCTCTCTCTCTCTCTCTCTCTCTCTCTTTCTCTCTCTATTTCTCTTTCTCTCTCTCTTTTTCTCTATTTCTCTCTTTCTCTTTCTCTTTTTCTCTCTTTCTCTCTTTCTCTTTCTCTTTTTCTCTATTTCTCTCTTTCTCTTTCACTTTCTCTCTCTACTTCTCTTTCTCTCTCTATTTCTCTCTTTATCTTTCTATTTCTTTCTCTATTTCTCTCTATATCTCTCTATTTTATTTTTCTCTGTATCTCTCTTGCTCCCTCTTTCTCTATCTGTCTCTCTCTCTTTCCATCTCTCTCTCTCTTTTTCTCTCTTTCTTTCTGTTTATGTCTGTTTCTCTCTATCTTTCTCTATTTCTCTCACTTTCTATATATATTAGTATTTCACTTTCTTTTTCTCACTTTCTCTTTCTCTCTACCTGTTTTTTTTGTCTCTGCCTTCCTCTAATTCCCTTTCTTTCTCTTTCTCCCTATGTTTCTCTCTTTATGTCTTTCTACCTATGCTTGTCTCTGTCTCTTCTTATTCCCTCTTTCTCTTCCTTTCTCTCTTTTTCGTATTCTTTTTCTTTCTTTCTTTCTTTTTCTTATTCTTTCTCTTTCTTTCTGTCTCTTCCTCTGTTTGTCACTGTTTATTTGTTTCTCTCTCTCTCTGTTTCTCTCTTTCTCTTTGTTTCTCTCTCTCTGTTTCTCACTTTCTCTTTGTTTCTCTCTCTCTGTTTCTCTCTTTCTCTTTCTTTCTCTCTCTTTCCATCTTGCTTTCTTTTATTCTCACTCTGTTTCACTCGTTCTCTCACTCTTTTTTGGTTTGTTTTTTTCTCTCTCTCTCTTATTCTCACACAATTCGTACACGTTTCTCTCGCTCTCTCACCCTCTACTCCACCCTCGCACTCCCACCCCTAGAACCTTGGGGCGGAAAATGCCCCCATAAAAGCCTGTACCACATATCTAATACCTATACCTATATGTACATATATATGTATTATTGTATGAGGACCCTCCGAGTCCCAGATTGTAATGGGGAATCTGATACGGAAGAGGAAGGACAATTACCCGTGTAAATTCTGTTATTACTATATTAGTCCCGTCTCTCCCTCGCACTGCCATGGAACCCGCGCCTGGCGGAAAACCTGGATGAACCGGGTACTTTTGTTGTACTGGGAGAAGGGGGATGACGCATGTAGGTGTGTATATATGTATTATATAACATTATGTATTACGTCCCTTTATTTTAGCCGGTATAGCCATGTAGGACGATCGGTACCTTTCTTTGCCATATAAACTTGAAGCTAATGAAATTACCGGGAAATTGCTCTTTGCTGACACTTCACTTTACACTGTCTCTGTCTCTCTTTCTCTCTCTCTTTCTTTATAATAACCACGTCTCTCTGTCTCCCAAAAAAGTCCCTTCTCCTCCCGTGCTAACTGCAGAAATATTGAGGGATTCAACCCAGCATGTACACAAAAAAGGACAAAGGGAAAGCGTAGAGGAAAACCGGAAAACATATCGCGGGTGTAATTAGATCATCCAAAGTTTTTTTTCTATCTCCCAAAATCTTTTTTCTCTTTCGTTTCATCTTCATATACCATTTACAATGGCGTTTATACAAGATTTATATTCTCCCTCCCGCCCAGAAAAAAAAAGATCACACACGCCGTTTGCATTGACACACTTTTTTTTTGGTTAAAGCGTGGCTCAATGAAACACTGAAATGCTTCTTCGGTTTCCTAATTAAATTTTCACTTTTCTTCGGGTGTGACAAAAGCCTTTGTGGGGTGGATTTACTTGGATATTTTTTGCAATATTTACGGGCCTTTTTATTCATGTATGTACGGATTTCTTTCATTCTGTCGTCTCCTCTTTCTTTTTTCGCCGCCTCTCCTGTCCGTATAAAAAGGAATGGTTGTAATAAGAATGATTGAAATGTATAATGTACCGTTCCTTAAAGTGAGGAGACGAGACGGAGAAAGAATGTGAGGAGTTAAGTAATTGTTACGGAATAGATCTGATATGTAATTCAGGAATCACTGAGGGATCCAAAAAAACGTATGGTGGGGTTTATCATGAGTTTTTTGGGAAGTTTTATCATGATTATATGGATGCATTATGTTAGAACATTTTTTCTCAGACAAAAATACATAAGTGTATACATATAATCCCCGTTTTTTGTATATGTGATGAAAGCGGTGGTGAGAAGGACAGGGGATTGGAAGGCGGCAAAACTTCAATGGGGCGGAATCTCGAAGGTGATGACAATGACTTTGTCCGTCTGTCTGCCCGTAATTTATACTTGTCTCGTTCTCAAGACACGAACCACCCCAATAGGACATGGCGAAAGGGCTTCCTTCAACTATTTCATCCAAATCTCAGGAGAGAGAATAGTGTCTGGGAAAGAAATAGGCGATAGAAAATGGCAGTGGGATTGGTCAAGAGAGAGAAAAAGATGGGCCTCAAAAGAGAGAGAACGGATGGAGAGGAAAGGAAAGCGGAATAAGTGGGGAAGAGAGGAAAGGAGAGAGAAAAAGCGGAAGATACGAAAAAGAGAGAGACAAAAGCGGGCAGAGGAGGGATGGCGAGACAAAAGAGGGCAAGCAAGGCAAAGGGCGATGACAAAGGAGGAAAGAGAGGAAAGAAGAGAGAAAAAAGCGACAGAATAAGAAGAGATGAAAGCGGGAAAGAGAGGGAAAAACAGAGAGAAGCTGTTCAGAGTGGAAAGAGAGAAAAAGCGGTAACGAGAGATAGGAAGAGAGAAAAATTCTAAAAGTAGAAAAAGAGAGAAAAAGGCGAGAAAGAGAGGGAAAGAAGGAAACCCAAAGGAAAAGAAACAAGAGAGAGAGAGCAAAAAAAGCAAGAGTAAGGGAGAGAGAGACAGTGGAATATATAAACAAAGAGTAAAGGATAACGAAAATAGATCAAGAATGACAAGGAGAACGAGAAAAAGAAAGAAGAAAAGCGAGAGACAAAGGAAGAAAGATCAATAGAGCCAAGAAGGAGAAAGCGAAAAAGAGGGTTGGAGGGAAAGCGAGAGAAAGAAGAAAAAGGAAAGAGGAGAACATATAATTAGAAAGGGAGAGCCAGAGTGAAATAGAATTGAAGCGAGAAAAAATGAGAGAGAGAATTTGAAAGGGAGAAAAGGAGAAAAAGCAGAGAAAGAATTGGAAACTGAGAAAAAGGAGAGAGAGAATTTGAAAGGGAGAAAAGGAGAAAAAGCAGAGAAAGAATTGGAAACTGAGAAAAAGGAGAGAGAGAGAGAGAATTTGAAAGGGAGAAAAGGAGGGAAAATGAGAGAGAGAAATGGAAAGAGAGAAAGGGAGAGTAAATGAGGAAGAGCGAATTGGAAAGGAAGAAAAGGAGAAAAAGAATTGGAAACTGAGAAAAAGGAGAGAGAGAATTGGTAAGGAAGAAAAGGCGAGAAAATGAGAGAGTGAGAACTAGAAAGAGAAAAGGAGAGAAAGAGCGACAGATTTAAAATGGAAGAAAATGAGAGAGAGAGAGTTTGAAAGAGAAAAAGCAGAAAGAGAGAGAGAGACGGAAAGAATGAAAAAGTAGGACAGGGAGGAAGAAAGAAAGAAAGAAAGAAAGTGAGAGCAAAGAAAAACAGCTAAAGAGAGAGAGACTGAAAGAAAAAGAGAAAAGGAAAAAGAAAGAAATAGTAGATGAACTGATAAGAGAAGAAGGAAGAGAGAAATGATAAGAAGAGAGTTATAAATAGACTTGTGGGACATTTACCCTTTATTCGAATGCCTCCGTTTCCCCTGTTATCATTACATACTTCTTTACCCAATAAAAGATACCCATCCCCCTTTGATTACATAAAAAAAAAGTTTCCAAAGAAAAAATCCCTCCTTTTACTGATTCAATAACATTTCTATTTTTCCTCTATAGAAAAAACCGGATTCCTTTACCACAATAGCGCCAGGTATGTATATTTGTATTTATATACAGAGAAAATCTTATATCAAGATGTTTTGGGTGGCTATAAGAAGAGAGTTTATGTCATTTTAGTAGCCAAAGGGCCTCTCGCGTCTCTCCATTCCTTCACACTTTTCTCCCTGTTTTCCTCTTTTGTCTGCCTCCTCATTTCATTCCATCCTTTTTTTTTTTACTTCTCCAGTCATGGCTGATGCGTCCGGCGCTCGAGCCAATGACAGAGTCCTGGAGACGGGATAATTTTTGAGTAAAAGAAAAATAGCCCGACGTTCACTTTTTTAAGAGGAAACAAAAAGCCCGGCAATCTTTGTAATTGACTCTGGCGCTTTTCCTTTTTAGAAAAAATATACTGTCGCATTCTTTTACTCACACTCCGTCCTTATAGACAAGGCAAAAAGGGGGATGGAAGGGGTTGAAGAAGGAGAAAAAAAAGTTTTTATCAAAGCAAGTACAAGCCTTTGTGAAGCTTCAACCCCCTGGAATAAAGCTCCCCATTTGAAATTCGGAGGGGTGGATGTTGAATGAACAAATTAATTTATGTTAGTTAATAATCATCCCCTTCTGTATAGATTTTTGGAGTCGCCCAGGAATCTTCTTTAGCGGCGGGGGATGACGTGTGAGATGAATATCAGGAGATAAGTAAGAGGCGGCGTTGGCAATTACAAGCAATTAGAGACTCCATCAAGTATTCAGCCCCTGGGCCAAACCTGTCATTTGACTATTGTAAGAATTTCAAACATTCAAATTTTTTTTTTCATTCAAATATTATTCATTCCCTGATTTTTGCTTATGTCCACAGAAAAAGGGCTTATACCTACCGAATACTTTGTATTGTATGGGAAATTCTGTAAAAGTACACGTGGGCGTCGAATGTATATACATTTACCCCTTTTTTCAGTGTTTTTAATAGAATGGTATATGCTTCAAGATATACAGTCGAACCTCTCTATAACGGGCTCCCTTATAACGGTTTTCTCTCTGTACCGGTGGCTGAAAATGCTTTCCTCGAAAACTTTCTCCAATTGTTAACATAGAAATTTCTGGTCTCTATAACGTTTTTTCGTTATAACGGGGAAAATATGCTGATTTAAAGGGGACCGTTATAGAGAGGTTCGACTGTACCTAAATATGTGTTTCACATATGTTATGATGATGCATTAAGTGAAATTCAAAGCAAAATAACAGCTGAGCGTTCAAATATTACACTTGACACCGTTAGTTTCTAAACTTCGAAGAGGAAAAATGAGGAAAGAGACTTTGAGGAAACATTTGTTTACTCAGATTTTTATTTACCTTTTTTTGATATTTTTTTTTGCAAATATCACGGTTGAATTAAATGCGAACGGGATATGATGAGATCATCATTTTTAAACAAAACAAAAAGGAAATAAGAAAATATTCAAGAGGGAAAAATTAAAGAGATTCTAAGCGGGGAAAGTCAAAATGATATTAGATGGAGGAAGGAAAATTAATTTCAAACGAGACCGAATGCAATTTAAGGAAGAAAGACATAATTAGATATTATAAATGAGAAAGATAGAGAAATATTTGACAGACACGAATAGAGAAGTATTAAAGAAGGAACAAGAGAGAAATATTAAAGCGGAAATGAGAAAGAGATTTTAAGAAGGATGTTACAGAGGATCCAAGAGAGATTTGAAAGAGGAAAAGAGAAATTAAACAGGAAAGGAGAGAGAAAGAGAATTTACAGAGGAAAAGAGAGAGAAAGAGAGTTTTAAAGAGGCAAATAGAGAGAAAGAGAATTTAAAAAGGAAAATAGAGAGAAAAAGTTTTAAAGAGGAAAAGAGAGAGAAAGAGAATTTAAAGAGGAACAGAGAGGCAGAGAGATAGTAAAGATGAAAAGAAAGAGAAATATTAAAGTGGCATAGAGAGAGAGAGAGAATTAAAAGAAGCAAATACGGAAATTAAAGGGAAAAAGAGAGCAGTTTAAGCGAAAAATACGGAAACCATTAATTAACGGAATAAATAAATAATGAGGGAAAAATTAAAGGAAGAAATCCAACGAGAGAAAAAGCTGGATATTATAAAGGGAAGAAGAACAATGGAGGAAGAATAATTTCGAAAAGGCAGGAAAATTGAATAAATTGAAAAAACATTGAAGAAGAAGAAAGTGAAAAATTATTGAAGAGTAGCTTAGAGAAAATACCATTGAAGAGGAATAAAGTGAAAAAATATTGAAGAGTAGTTTCGAGAGAAAAATAATGAAACTGTTCATAGAAACAAATTAAACGTGAGTAAAGATAAAAGTAGAGAAAAACATGAGGAGCATAAAGAGCAAGAAATAATAACGTAAAAAAGAAGTCTAAAAAAAATGAGAAATGAACGCGTTAGAAATATATTAAACAAAAACTGCATTGTGAAGAGTAAAGAACGTCGTCGGCTTCAAAGCGTGCAAAAGACAACATGGCGCGTATCCGTGTTTACCCCCACACAATAAGAGATTCGGATAATGTACTAACAAATTTGAGAACAAACTTTGAGTAAAGTTTGGACTGTAAGCGATTAAATGTTCAAAGCACCAAGGGAAAAAAAGGGTTAGAAAAAAGATGGAGTCACCCCCACATGTTCTCTATATGAGTGTGTACAAAGTAAAGAAAAAAGCGTTTTTCCTACAAAAAAAAAAATGCATAGTACAAAAGAGATTAAAAACATTGTGCTGTGAGAGATAAAAGGGAGTACGTTATAAAAGGGGGAGGAGAAGGGGAAAAAATGTTGGTGGCTGCAGACAGAATAAATAAGCGAAACGGAATTGTTTTAAAAAGCTTTATGCCACAAGCAATTATTACTCTCGACGTTTTTTCCTCTCTCTCTCTTTCTCTCTCTCTCTTTAAACCAAAACGGAGGGGAAGATGGGAGTCCAGGGTGAATCTTCTTTTTTTGTCTGGCAATGGAGGGGAATAAAGAGAGAATGAGTCTATATAATATCAAAGGAAACTTCCATGTCTTCCTCCGTCAACATTGTCTCTCTCTCTCTCTCTCTTGTAAAATGCGTGTCCGGAGTACATTTTATGTACTTTATAAATGGTACACACAAAGCAGTCTAAAGAAAGTTGTTGTTATTTATTTAGACTTGTGCTGTTGTTGTGTGTAAAAGTAAATACGCTTTTTTTCTCGAGTACATATATACATATGAGTAAATATGTGCGGCTGCCTCCCTTTAAAAGCTTCTAAGCTCTCTGAGTGTCGCCTCTCTTCCCTCTCTCTCTCTCTTCAGATCGTCGATTATCTTGAGTGGTTGATAATTGCAGTTAAATATTTTAATGCTTTTTCACTCAACTTCCCTTCCTCCTATGGCTTCCTTCGTGAGGGTGAACATTATGATTATTAAGCGGGGAGCCAAGGGGGAGAACGAGAGGGTGAAAGATGGAGACAAAGCAAAAATGGGAGTTACAGAGGGAGAAATAAAGAGAGCGGGAGAGAGAGAGAAAGACAAAACTAGAAAAGGAATAGAACATAAACGGAAAAGGATACAGAGAGAAAGGGAGAGAAGAAAAAATAACGGGGATTATATTAGAAAAAGTGGAATATCAACAGAAAGATAAAAAGGGAGACAGGAGAAGACAGGGATCAATTGAGAAATAGTGCTAAAGAGAGAAGGAGATGCAAACGGTGATGATTATGATAGAAATGGGAGGGAAAAGAGAGGAATAACAAAGAAACGAGCAAATAAACAAGAGAGAGAAAATGGGAAAAGTAGAAAAAGACAGACCGAGAAAAGAAAGAGTCAGGGGAAAGTGAGAGATAGAAAATGGAGATGCAAGCACAAATAGAGATGAGCACGAAGAGAGAAAGAGAATAGAGAGGATATGGACAGAGAGATATGACGAGATAAAAACTGAGATAAGGAAAAGAAAAATAGGGGAAAGAGAGGAAAGGACAAAAAGGAGAATGTAGATAAAAAGGAGACGAAAAACGGGAGTATTACGGGAAAAGAGAGAAAGATACGAAAGAGAAGGAAACAAAGAGGAATAACGAAAAAGAGAAAAGTTGAAGTTGAAAAGATAGTGATAAAGCCATTCAGAAATGCAAATGTGTGAGATACAGCGAGTAGGAAGGCAGGAGAAAGAGAAAAATAAAAAGAGGAAAAGAGGAGGAAAATATAAATAGAAGGATGAAAACGGGAGGAAAGGAGAGAAAAAGAGAAGAGAGAAAGAAAGAGAAAAAGATATAAAAGACAGAGAAAGAAAGAGAAAAAGATAAGAAAGAAAGAGAAAGAAAGAGAATAATATAAGAAAGAGAAAGAAAGAGAATAATATAGGTAAGAGAAAGAAAGAGAAAAAGATAAGAAAGACAGGGAAAAGAAAGAGAAAAAGATAAGAAAGACAGGGAAAAGAGAGAGAGAAAGAGAAAAGAAGGAAAAGTGAGAGACAGAAGTGTGATAAGATGGATTAAAGTTGATCGGCTACAACTATAATAAGAATCCAGCGCAAAAGACGGAGAAAATAGTTGTTTCTTCCTAATCTCTTGTCTCATCTACACATACGGTGCCTTTTTTCTTCAAACGTAGTCCGTGGGTGAGCCAGCAGAACACATCAGCCAGAGAGAGAGAGCGAGAAAGAGAGAGAGAGATGTTTTAGAGTCTCCAGTTCACTCACACTCTTTTGTTTTCGTCGTCTCCTCCATATTCCTTTTATTGCTGCCCTGTGCACGTACATACACTTCCCCTCACTTGGCCATATAATATCACTTGGACGAATCACAATCATTATTTGTCATTATTTACCTCAACAAAAGACGCACGGACTTTGACTTCTTCCTATCCTTTTATCCGTTGGACGGGAAAAATTAACCTGCTCCTTCCTTTTTTTTCCTTACCTTTTTTTTCTGACTCTCCCTCTTTTTCACACTAGCCGGGTTGAGCCGCCTCCCTTTTTTTCCTTATTTGCCAGATCATTCTCCCTTGCTTGGGATTGTGGTAATCCTTTCGTATCCTTTACCATGTCTCTCCTTTTCCTTCTTTCTGTTATGCTCTCTCTCTCTCTTTTGTTTTCTTCCTTAATTTCCTCTTTTTCTGTTCCTATTATTTTTCATTTTGCTTGTTTTTCTCTTTCGATTTGCTATATTTCGGATTTTCCATGAACCTTATATCCATTCTTCTCTTTGCCTCTTTTTTCTTTCTCTATTTCTTCTGCTCGTTTTCACTCCTTAAATATTGTCTTAATTTTTCCATTTCCTCTCTTCTTCTGGCGGTTTTTCCTCTCGCTTTCTCTTGATCACTTTTTTCCTTCTTTTTGAACAATTTTTTCTCCCACTTTATCTCATTTTTTTACTTCTGTTTTTCCCTTTTTGGCGTTTGTCTCTTCCAAACTGTATTTTTGTTTCTTTATCCCTTTTTTTCAGTTTCTTTCTTTCTGTGTATATCTCTCTTCATTTTTTATCTCTTTCCCCTTTTTATATTTATCTACATATATCACATTTTCTTTATTTCTCTCTACCCCTTTTTCTCTTATTTATTTTTCTTTACCTTTCTCTCTATTCCTTTTTTCTCATATATTTTTCTTTACCTTTTTCTGTATCCTTTTTTTCTCATATATTTTTCTTTACCTTTTTCGGTATCCTTTTTTTCTCATGTATTTTTCTTCACCTTTTTCTGTATCCTTTTTTTCTCGTATATTTTTCTTTACCTTTTTCTCTCTTTCTTGCTGTGTTTTTTCGTTTTTCTCTTTCTTTCTTCTCTTTTTAACTATTTTTCTCTCGTCTTTTTTTCTTTATCGATTTTTCTTTCTATGCTTTTTAACTATTTTTTTCTCGTTTTTATCCGTTTTTCTATATCGATTTTTATTTCTCTTAATACTTTTTGCGCTTTTCCTTCTCTCTTTCTTGCTACCCTTTTTTACTTTTCTTTCTGTCGAGCATTTGTGCTCTCTTTCTCTGTATTCCGTTTTCGCCTCCTCGCTTTTAGCTCTTTCTCTATTTTTGTTTCAATTTCCGCCTGTCTCCCCTCTCAGTTTTCATATCCTTTCATCCCTTTTTCTCTTTCCCATAATAATTCCTTTGGTATTTGTCTACTTCATCTCCTTGAAAGTTTTCTTTCCCCTTCGAATCTGTTTTACTCCCATATGGCAATTTTATATAGTGTTGACTTTATTTTTTCCCCCTGACCATTTTTTTTCTTGGTACAGATCCCTATCACAGAATCCATCAATGTCGTCTGTACGTTTTCCCCTCCCCTTCCATCTTGCTTCCTCCTCTCTCCCTTTGATTACACGAAAAAAAAGCAAGATTACGAAGCAAATTGCTAAATAAATACATTTGTCCACAAAGTTGAAAACACATCAAGGAGAGGCTTTGACGAGAGGCTCCACGTTCTGCTCACAAACAGCCAAATGATAAAAAAAAAGTACGTGAGAGTGTGTGTATACACATGTTATGTGAACAGATATTGAAGCTTAAGAATGTGTACACAACATGCTATATGACACTTATCCCGACTACTATTTTTTTTATCTCCTTCACACCAATTTACATTAAATTTTCTGGCAAAGGAGGGAGAGAGGATATTATCTTGTCATGTAATGTAATATTTTGCACAAAAATTCCTCAAAAATTCCCTCCAGTCATCCTCTGTCTCTTTCAGATATTTTGTTGGGATATATGCGCATACCTACGTATTTACCTACACACAGCCCATGTGTATAATTATGGTATGACGACAGCAAAAGGATTTGGGATTTGAGAGGGTTTACTCAACCTTCTATCTGTCTCTCTCTCTCTCTCTCTCTCTCTCTCCTAATTTCTCCCTCTTTCTCACGTCTCCCCATTTCCTTTGATATCTCTCTGTTCGTCACTGGCATTCTCTCTATCCATCTCTCGTTCTCTTCCATCACTCCCTCTATTTTTTCCTCTCTCTTTCTCTCTCGGTTTTACACTCTTTGTTCTAATCTCTTTCTTGCTCTTTGTTTTCGTCTACTTTCTCGATTTCCCTCTTTCTCATTCTTTATTTTTCTGTAATTTTATTCCTTTTGTATTGATTTAATCTCCCTTTCTCTCTTGACTCTTCCTCTTTCTTTCTCTTTGTCATCATGTCCCACATTCGCTTTCCCTTTGCTTTCCAATCGCTCTTTATTTGTATTTTTTGCTCTTCCTTTTTGTCTTAATCTGCTTTCTTTCTATTTGTTTCCCTCTCTTTATCCTCGTTTTTTCTCTCTTTTTCTTTGTTTTTCTTTCTATTTCTCTATGTATTCATCTCCCTTCTTTTTTCTATTTGATGTTCTGCCTCTTTATTCCTTTTTTATTTTTCTTTCTTCTATTTCTTCCTTTTTTATTTTTCTTTCTTCTATTTCTTCCTTTTTTATTTTCCTTTCTTCTATTTCTTCCTTTTTTATTTTTCTTTCTTCTATTTCTTCCTTTTTTATTTTTCTTTCTTCTATTTCTTCCTTTTTTATTTTTCTTTCTTCTATTTTGTCCTGTATTTTGTCTTTCTTTCTTCTATTTTGTCCTGTATTTTGTCTTTCTTTCTTCTATTTCGTCCTGTATTTTGTCTTTCTTTCTTCTATTTCGTCCTGTATTTTGTCTTTCTTTATTCTATTTCGTCCTGTATTTTGTCTTTCTTTATTCTATTTC
This sequence comes from Disparrhopalites patrizii, assembly GCA_034698585.1. Taxonomy (NCBI): domain Eukaryota; kingdom Metazoa; phylum Arthropoda; class Collembola; order Symphypleona; family Sminthuridae; genus Disparrhopalites; species Disparrhopalites patrizii. The sequence continues at coordinate 11,126 of JAQGBT010001688.1, read as the reverse complement.
GTCCTGTGTTTTGTCTCTTATATTTCTTGCTTCCAGTTTTTTCTCTTTCTACTTTTTATTTTTTTCTTCGTCCATTTGTTTTCCTCTCTCCTTCTTTGTTTTCCTTTCTTCCTTTCCCTTTGTTTTCCTCTCTCTTTCTTCCCTTCTGTCTCCTTTCTCTTCTGCCTGCTGTCTCAGCCGTGTCACTGCCTTGTGCATTACATAGGTATTTGAATTTGGATATCAAGTAATCCGTCTGTATGCTGCGATTATCTCCGATTACGCCAGCATTTTTTGCAAAATCAACCACTAAAAAAATGGGGATTACTCTTTAAACAAAAAAAAAGTATATGCATATCATTTTTCGTGCCCATTTTTTTACACACTCAACAAAGTTAATTGCACATGGGTATGCGTTTTACACTTTATAAACACATTTTACACTTTATGACACACGTATAGACATACTACATCTCATGAGCAAACATGGGGCTGAGACGAATTTTTGTCTATTTTTCATTAAGTGCCATTAAAGCTTGGAGCGATACTCTTCCACATTAAGATGTTTATGTAACATAATTTTAAAAAAATATGGCACCACAAAAGAGACATTTAGAGGAAGTCATACAAAATCAAAGAGGGAAAAAAATATAATAATTGCTGGTGGGCATACGAGAAATCCTTTATGAAATCGATGCTGTCAGAATTTTGTTATACCCTCAAAAAAAAGCAGGTGTGACGGTGTGTGTCAATCTTGTTCCAACCAAAAAATGTTGTTCAAAGTGTTATTGTTGTAGAGATTACAAGTTGGTTTGAAAAAGAGACTTTTTTTCTCAAGAAATCATCCGGCGGCATCTCTCCTTCCTATCTAAATACAGTGTTTCAAGTGCTGGTAAAACACTTGGAAATGTCAAAGAAATTCCCTCCCCAACAACCGATCTTTTGGGAGGTTACAAGAGGAATTTTTTGAGGGAAGAAAAAAAAACACTTTGAAAAAATACATTTTCGGTATATTGTATACATTTGTGGCAATCATCTGATGAAAAGTTATTTGAGATAAAAAAAAGTTGAATGGTAATAGTAACAAGAATTTCCCATGTTTTTCTGTCATGTCATCGCAGCCATCGAGATAAATTTCAAGGCACTGCCCCCCCAAAAAAATCTTCCCTCTTATTTTTCATCTCCGACGGCGCAATAAAAAAAATTTGGTAGGAACAATTTCCTAAAAAAAAAAATCCCCTTTTACCTCTTTTGTCTCTTGGGGGCTTAAACATATAAATAAGAAAAATAATACCGAAAAGGAATCTACTTTGTCCAAGTTTTCCACGAAATCCCAGGAAAATGAATTGCATGGAATTGACATTGCAGGTGGATGCCAGATATGTACAAAAATTGGAGGGCTAAATCCCTTGGAATATTCTGTGGCGGTATATTTTCAAAATCCCAAAGGGGACTAGTGGATTTTTTTTTGCCAACATCAAATTGAATTTGTGGTTGTGAAAGTGAATAAATAGCCCTTGATATGCCTAAAAAAAGGTGATCTTTTACAAAGAGGATAAAGAGCACAAGTTATTTGATTGGTTTGAGTACATACACGCACGCTTTTCCTGTGGCTTTTCGGGGGGACGGCACCCACCGCTCCTTCGCTCTCTCGTGCGTTTTTATTGGTGATCATGTCTCGCTCCATGCTGGTCTCTCCATCTCGCTCGCCCTCTCTTTCTCCCCTCTCTTTATCTTTCTCTTCTTCCATTTATCTCTCTCTTTCTCTCAATTTTACTTTCTCTTTCTCTCCATTTTGCTCTCTATCTCTCCCTCTCAATTTTTCTCTCTCTCTTTCTCTCAAGTGTGCTCTCTTTCCTTCTCTCTCTTTCTTTCTCTCTTTCTTCCACTCTTTCTTTTTCTCTCTTTCTTTCTCTCTCTCTTTCTCTCTCTTTCTATCTCTTTCTCTGAATTTCTCTCTTTCTATCTTTCAATTTCTCACATTCCATCTTTTTCTCTCTCTTTCTTTCTTTCTCTCTCTCTCTCTCTTTCTATCTCTTTCTCTGAATTTCTCTCTTTCTATCTTTCAATTTCTCACATTCTTTCTTTTTCTCTCTCTTTCTTTTTCGTTCTCTTTCTCTAAATTTCTCACTGTCTCTCTAAACTTTTTTTCTCATTTTTTTTCTCTCTCTCTTCCTCAATTTTTCTCTCCATCTCTTTCTGTCAAGTGTGCTCTATTTCTCCTTCTCTCTTTCTTTCTCTCAATTTTTTTCTTTCTCTGTTTCACTCTCTAAACTTTCCTCGTTTTCCTTTCTCTCTCTGTTTCTCTCTCTAAAATGGTCTCTTTTTACCTTTCTCTCCATTTTGCTCTCTCTCTCTCTCTTTCTCTGAGATTTTCTCTTTTCTTCTTTCTCTCTAAATTTCTCTCTCTCCTTCTTTCTCTCAACTTGTCTCTTTTTTTCTTTCCCCCAATTTTACTCTCTCTCTTTCAACTTACCTCTCTTTTTCTTTCTCTCAATCTAGCTCTCTGTCTTTTTCTTTCAATTTTTTTTCTCTCCCTCTCTATTTCTCTCAAATCTTCTCTCTCTTTCATTCTCTCAACTTTTCGCTCTGTTTGTTTGTCTTAACTTTTCCCTCTCTTTCTCTCATTTTTGCTCTCTCTCTCTCTCTCTCTCTCTCTCTTTCTCTCAATCTAGCTATTTCTCTCTTTCTCTCAGTTACAACAATTCCTCTTATCACGCTCTTTCTTTCTCTCTATCGCTCTTTTTCTTTCTCTGCATCGTGCTCACCCTCTATCGCGCTCTCTCTCTCACGATCTGTCTCGTTCTCTCATCTCTGTATCGCTGTCTCTTTCCGTCAAAATTCCTCTTTCCATCGCGCTATCCTCGCTTTACCCTCATCTGTATTGCTGTGTTTCTCTTTCTTCTCTCACTTTCTCTCCCCGTTTCCGTCCCAGAATCTCTCTCGTCCTTACCCGTCTCCTTCTTCCCTCTCTCCTTTCCCCTCCTTTCCCCTCCTATTGTCTCTCGTACACTCTGACCCTCTCTCTCTCTCTCTCTGACTTGGTCAAAAAACGTACTGAGCTTTCATATAGAGAGGGCGAATTAAGATTTTACAAAAGCCATAATCGGCTTTCTCTCCCCCCTCTCCAGATCCCTTTTTCCTGCCGTGTGCATCAATACCATTAGAGCTGCGGGAGATGTTACAAATCTGCCCATGTGTCTACTCCCGTCTAACTCCCTGAATTAAATCCTCCACCACGCATCTCCCTGTAATGTTACAAGCTTGTGTATTGTGCCTCCATTGGAGGCAACTCAAATCTTGTGGTTAAAACCAACGGACCAATGTCAACACCAAAAGGGAAAATGTGAGTTAACATCCTTCTTAAATGGTAAAGAAGGATGTAATGTGGTGCAGCACTCCATTTTCCGTAAGAATCCAGTTTATTATAGGATCTTCTTCCTGGAAAAGGGGAAAAAAACAAGAAAAGAAAGATGAAAGACCTTTTTTTTCCGGAACGTATGGAGACATCATGTTTCAAGAGAGTCTTGTTCCCATAATTGCATTAGAGGGAGAAAACACAGCTGAGACTGGAAACTCTCGTATACGCAGTGGAATGAGATGTACTGGAGATCCTTTTCATGGATAAGGAAAGGAAAAAAAAGGTTTCATTGAAAGACGGGAGTGTGTGTGTGTGTGCTGGAGAAAAAAAAGCAATAAGTAAATAGGTTGTTGTGAGACTTGTGTGTATTTGTTGTCCATAGTTTTTTTTTCATGTTGCCCTACGTTGATGGCGTGTAAATGGTAAATAATGGGAGAAGACCTAGGAAAAACGCGAACTTTATGGGAGGAAACCTTATTAGTGGTGTGCATGAAGGGGCTTAGGAGATGTGAGAGAATATTTGTTGGGGAGAAAGAGCGAGAGGGTAAATCAAGGGAGTGGAGGATGGAAGGAGAAATACCAGGAAATGCATGGAAGAAACGGAGAAAGAGAGATGAAAAGAGAAGAATGAGCAAGAAGGGAAGAGAGACGAAGAAAAGAGGAGTTTAAGAATGGAAAAAGAAAGTCACAAAAACGGGAAAGACAAAAGGAAAGAGAGCGAGGCGAGATAAAGAAAGGGAGACGAATTGAAGGAGAAAGAAGAGAGGAAACTCATAAAAAACGAAACGGATGAAAGAGAAAACGAATTGGCAGCAAAAAAGTGAGAAAAAGTGAATCAACCGGAAATTCGAGACAACGACAGAGAAAATGGCAAAAAATGGGGAGAAAAAATTGAGAAACGGACAGGAATACAAGAAAAGGGAAGAACTTAAAAGAGAGAGAGAAATACAAGAGAAAAGAAGAATTTAAACAAAGGAGAGAGAGAAATACAAGAAAAGACAAGATTTGAAAAGCAGAAAAGAAAACAGCGATAATACAAGAAAAGAGAAAGATTGAAAAACAAAAAAGGAGAAAGAGAAATGCAAGAAAAGAGAAGCATTGAAAAACAAAAAAGAAAAAGAGAGATACTGCAGGAAAAAAAAGAATTGAAAAACAAAACAGAAAAGAGAAATAATGCAAGGAAAGAGATGACTTAAAAAGCAAAAAGGGATAAAAAGAGAGATAATTTAAGCTAAGAAAAGAATTGAAAAACAAAAAGGAAAAAAAATAGAAATATAAAAAAAGAGAATAAATGGAAAACAAATGGGAGGAGAAAAAGAAAAACGAGAGAGCGACATGGGGGAAAAAAGGCAAAAGTATCAGAGGCAATCGAGACAACTAATTACTACAAATATCGCATAAAATGTATAGCCAAACCGAAAGGAAATTAAGATGAAAAAAGGGATAAAGACTAGAATCCCGAGAGAAAAAAGGAAGAAGTTGATCAAACTCTCCTGCAAAATAGCACGCACACAAAAACTCTCTCTCATTCGCACTCTCACTCTCTTTCTCTTTCTGTCTCCCTCTCCCTCTCTCTCTCTCTCTCTATTTCTTTTTCTCTCTCTCTCTCACTCTCCTTCTACCTCTCTCACTCTCTTTCTCTATCTCTCTATTTCTCTTTCTCTCTCTCTCCCTCTCTCTCTCTTTCTATTTCTTTTTCTCTCTCTCTCTCACTCTCCTTCTCTCTCACTCTCTTTCTCTGTCTCTCTCTCTATTTCTCTCGTTTTCCCTCTTTCTCTCTCTCTTTTTCTCGTTTTCCCTCTTGCCCTCTCTTTCTCTGTCACTCTGTCTCTCTCTCTTCCTCTCATCTTGTGTCTCTCGCCCTCTCACTCACTCATTCTCTCTCTATCAAGGAACATTAGCTGATTGAATCTCTCTCTCTCTCTCTTTTGATCCTCTATTAATCCCAAGAAAATATCTCGTTTCCATTTCAGCCCTTCATATAATCTCCCCACACAAAAAAAAAACCGCGTGCACACACACCGAGCATGAGAGACACACTCGTTTGTGTGTTATATACATTATTACGTGCAGTCATAATAGGCCCCGTAAATAGGAAGGAGTATATTATAGTAAGCTGAGCAAAAAAAAAAAAAGAAAGAAAAAAAACCACACACACAAGAGAGTTAATACAAGTAGGCAAATAGAAGGGAGAGAATGGTCCATTGGCTTATACTTGGGAGTACACACAAACACATGATCATCATCCTTTTTCTTCTGTTGTACAGTGGTTAATATACAAATACTAATGCTCTTTTTCTAGGCTTCCTTCCCCTATAAAACTTTTCCAGTGTAAAAACCTTACACACAATATTCTTCCTTATGGATACAATCATATGGAGGGAATATATTTTTTTTTTGCTAATCCCTTTTACTACATCTCTCTTGAGTGGGCATCTACATATTTCTACCCTTCATATGCTATAACCATAATTCCCCCCAACCAAAAAAATTTTTTTTTTGAATACAAGCCACAAAGGATTACATCCAAATTATGAGGAATAATATTATTATACTGAATGTACATGCGGGTAATGCCTTTTGTTCCGTGTGTACGTTCTCCCGCAATGTTTTCATCCCAACAGTTACTCACAATGGAGGAAGCCGTAGTGGGAACATATTCCATTTCTCCCTCATAATCTTCTTTTCCTTGTAACTTCAAACTTTAATTTACTGTTATTTAATCAACAAAAAGTTTTCTCTCTCATGCGCGCATTTATTTTCTCTTCCTCCCTTGACTTTTTTCACCATTTCTCCCTGACTCTTTCTCTTCCGCTTTCTATTTCTCTCTCTCTTCGATGTTTCGTTTATCTCCCTCAATTCCTTCGTCCTATTTATTCTTTTTGCTTTGCTCCATATCTTTCTTCCCATTTCTTTCCTCGCTGTGCTTTCTTCTTCTTTCTCTTTATCCTCCATTTTTTCTCTCGTTAATTATCTCTCTCATTCTTCTCTCTTCCAATTTTTGTTGCTTTCAGTTTTCTCCCTCATTCTTCTCCCTTCCTATTTTTTTCTCGCTTTAAACTCTCTCTTCAAGTCTCTCTGTTTCTGTTTCGTATTTTTTTCATTTCTCACTCCGATTTTGCCCCTTTTTCTTAAATGTTTTGCTGTCTTCCTATTTTCCCTCTCTCTTTGTCTTCATTTTTTGCTCTCTTTCTATTTCTTCATCTTTCTTCAATTTCTCTCACTTCCCCTTTTCCTGTTTTCTCCATCTCTCTCTTTCTCCCTTTTCCTAATTTCTATCTTTCTATTTTCCAATCTGTCTGTCTTTACCTATCTTCTTTTCCTTTCTCTTTTCCAATCTGTCTCTCTTTCTTATTTTCTTTTTCTTTCTCTTTCTATTTTCTCACTCTCTTTCTCTCCCTTTTTGGTTTCTTCCCAGTTTCTTCATCTTGCTTTCATTTCTCTCTCTCTCTTTTCCTAGCTTCTGTCTTTCTCGTTCTATATTCCAGTCGGTCTCTCTCTCATTTCTAATCTTCTATCTTTCTCCTTTTCTATTTTCTCACTTCCTTTCTCTGTCTCTCTTTTGTTCTTTGTCTCCTTCAGTTATCCTTCTTTTTTCTCTCATTCTCGATTTATGTATGTCTCTCTACCTGCTTGCCTTTGTACCTCGAATTCTCGTTTTTCTTTTTCTGCCCCCTTCTCGCATTCACTTAAATACATGTCGTGTCTATTCACAAGGTATTATCATTATTATTAGCTAGTCAAAAGCCTATTTTCCCCTCCGAAGGGCTTCCAGACTTTCGCGTCCACGTGGCACGCTTTAAGACCGGGAATATGTTTCCTGGTATTTCTCTCCGCTGTACTCAATCCATTAACACCGCACATTGTCAATATGATTTATTAATACTTATTTTGTTTAATAACGCTTTTTGCGCTCAACTGCCTTTTACCCTATGTAATTCCGATGTTGATATATTTGCTAAGTAACAAGTAACAAAGGAATTTCTATAATTAATTTATAAAACGCACATATATAGACATATGTACATATTTTATATCAACCAGTCAAGCACACATGAAAGCAATGTAACTAGATTTTGTTCTTCTCAATCCAAAAACTGATAATTAGTGACTTTTGTCCATTAACGCTGACTTGATTAAATGTTCCGTTTGTGTTCCTTTGTTGCTTATATTCAAGTGCACAAATTTGGAAGCAAAGCTGAAATGGAATATTCGAAAAAAAAATTGCAGTCAGTTAGTACTTTTCATAAAATTATTTCTTTTAATGTCCACAAGGGAAATTTTCTGTAACGTGAATAGATTCGTTCCGTACTGAAATAGCCCCTTAATGAGGGGATGGGTTAGATTAGTGTTTTATAACGTTGATGGTAATCAGGGGTCAGGGGTACAAATTAGCTGGGATTAGTCCCTTTTGTTTGGTTTCAAAGAGCCCAAGAAAAGGAATGCGGAGCAGGTGCCAAACAGTCTGGAAGGTAATTTTCTTGTGTGTCCCAAGGAATCTGACGGACATCTAAATGAGGTCCTCTGGAAATAGTTTCGTGACTACCTTCCGTCTGTCACCACCTGCGAAGACCCCCGAAACATAACGAGATGAGTAAACAAGCCCAGTTATTTCTGGCATTCATTTGTTCAAACAATGGGACATTCCTTTTCTGGTCCGCCCTCCCTTCACACAAGTGTTTGCACTAATGGACTACCCCTTCTCCATTAACTCTTCTCTTACCACCAATTTATTTCTGTCTCGCTCTCTCTCTCTTTCACAATATTTCCATCTCTCCAGTTCTCTCACTTTCTCGATATTTCTCTCTCTCTCTATCTTTCACAATATTTCTATCTCTCCCGTTCTCTCTCTTTCTCGATACTTCTCTCTCTCTCTTTCTCGATATTTCTCTGTCTCTCTTTCTCGATATTTCTCTGTCTCTCTTTCTCGATATTTCTCTCTCTCTTTCTCGATATTTCTCTGTCTCTCTTTCTCGATATTTCTCTCTCTCTCTTTCTCGATATTTCTCTCTCTCTCTTTCTCGATATTTCTCTCTCTCTCTCTCTTTCTCGATATTTCTCTCTCTCTCTCTCTCTTTCTCGATATTTCTCTCTCTCTCTCTTTCTCGATATTTCTCTCTCTTTCTCGATATTTCTGTCTCTCTTTCTCGATATTTCTCTCTCTCTTTCTCTATATTTCTCTCTCCCACGCTCTTTCTCTATATTTATCTCTCCCACGCTCTTTCTCTTTGTCTCTCTATCCCTCTCTTTCGCTCTCTCTCTCTCTCTTTCTGCTTTTCTCTCTCTCGCTTCCTCGTTCGTCGTTTCTCTCTCACTCTTCTTTGCCATTTCCGCTTTCCCATCTTTTTCCTCTTTCTACTTCGTCGTTTCTATCTCTTTCGTCGTTTTTCTCTTTTTTGTCTCGTTTCTTTCTCTTTTCTCCTTCTCTTTCTCTGTCTTCCGCTCGCTCTTTATCTCGGATTCTCTCTCTTTCTCTCGCCTTGTATTTCTGCTTCTCTCTCTCACTTTACCTGTTATCTTCTCGCCCTTTATTTCTGCTTGTCTTTCTCTATTTCTCCCTCTTCCTCTCGCTCCTTACCTCTGTTTTTCTCTCTCTGTTTCTCTATTTCTCTCGGCACCTAACGCTCTTTATCTCTGTTCTCTCTCTCTTCTCCTCGCCCTTTATTTCTGCTTCTCTCTCTATTTCTCTCTCTCTTCCTCTCGCTCTTTGTCTTTCCTTCTCTCTATTGCTTCCTTTCTCTCTCCCTATCGCCACTTTTATATCCTGTGTAATTTTCTCTCTCTTCTTTATCATTTCTCTCTCTATTTCGTCGTTTCTCTCTTACGCCGTTTCTTTCTCCTCTCTCTCTCTCTGTCTTCTTCTCTTTCCCTCTCTTGTTTCGTTTCCCTCCGTTTCTTCCTCCCTTTATGGGACAGCATGGTACAGTAAATATACGGTAAAATATGCAATACACCAAAGAAGTAAAGTGTTCTGCCCCCCCAAAAGAAGAGCATTGTCAAAGGGACAGAGCATCATTTATGTCGTTGTTGACTCTACACGTTTTTGGGATGGGAAAAAATATTCTGAGATTCAGAAAGAGAAAAAAGAATTCAAATCACATCTTTCCACAATTGAGTCTTTAGACAGGGAAAGATTTAGAGGGGGGAATTGTCCAACTTTTTTTTCGAGTGGAACGTTTAGCATGATGTGACTTGTAGGAGTGTATGATGGTTTAGTATGTATAGCATTTGTATATATAGTATGTACTAAATACATACAAATATCCATAGGATGCTTCTTGAAGTCCTGCATGAATCGGAAGACAAAGTTTTTGGAGGCTGTTGTGCCTGTATATTATATGTACGCATATACATATGTTTAAGTATGTATATTATATTACGTATGTATGTAAGTTCATACATTTATAGGAATGTAAAGTGGGGATTGGAGCAGTTTGGCTTGTATCTCAAAAAGGGAGGCAAGTGGATGGAATATTTGGTGTCGAGAGGTTGGGAAATCGAATTTTAATACACTGGCACTGTCATTGTCTGTGTGTGCTGCTTCTTCCCTTTACGTTTCCATATTATTTTGTGTCTCCCCTTTCTCTCTCTATTTGTCTCTTCTCTCCCTCGCCATTTTCCCTCTCGTGTATGTCGTTTTTCTGCCTAATCGCCCTCTAATGCCTCCTTCTTTCTGTTTTTCTACTTTCTCCACATATTTGCCCGTTTTCCTATTCTATTGTATTTCCGCACTTTTCTGTCCCTTTTCTCTTTCATATCTCCCTTTATCTGTATCATATCTCTATTGCTCTATCTCCTTTTTTCGTTTCTCTTGTTTTCATCCAGTTTCTTTTTTACTTTTGCTGCATTGCATTCCAATTTTTCGCCATCCTATTTGTCCATAAGCTTCTGTTGTCTATTTCTCTGTTTGAATATCTATTCATTTCTTCCTGTATATTTATCCTGTATATTTATTTAAGTCGTTTTTAGACGACTTATCATTCCAGTTCCCATTACAGTTGTATCTGTTGGTATTTCTCTTATTCTCGGTCTCTCTCTTTCTCTTTCTTTCTCCTTCTCTCTCTCTCTCTTTGAAAATTGATGTGGATTTTATTTGGGTTGGGGTTGAACTGGGCGAGGAGAAAACACTTGAGATTTTGAGTTGAGTGAGTCTCTTGTCAGAGTTATGGAGTCCATATTTTTGTGAGTGTGAAAGGAAAGAGCAATGAGGTGATGATTTTGTCGGCATATTTTGAACTTTTCCCAATCGCACTTTAAGTATTTTGACCAACTCTCTTTCTCCCTCTTTTTCTCTCTTTCTCTCTCCATCTTTCCCTGCCTATCTCTCTTTTTCTTTCTCTCTCTCTCTTTCCGTATTTCCCTCTCACTCTACTACTATAAGGCCTTTTGAGCAAATAACATACACCAAATACAACAATAATCAATGTCTTCAAGTGAAAAATGTCATCATCTACGTACACACACACATTCACTCGTGAAACGTCCTTTATTATTAAATCATCATTTTCTTTCCTCTCAGCCCTGTACCTCTCTCTCTCTTTCTCTCTCCAATGGCTTCATACAAGCATCTCCATCTCAAGTGTGTGAAGATGTTTCCCTGAAAATCAAGTAAAAATTTTCAGAAATCAGGACAAAGACTAGGAGATTGACAGGGAAAGAGTGGATGAAAACTCTTTGCAACCTTTTTTTCCTTTCTATCCCCTTCTCCTCTTCACTTTGAAAGTCATCCCCACGGCTTGAAAAGCCTCTCTCTCTCTCTCTCTCTATCTCTTTCTCTCTCTTTCTC
>JAQGBT010001687.1:0-29649 GCA_034698585.1 Disparrhopalites patrizii | reverse complement strand
TCAAAGGGTTATAATTGAGTCAAAAGATGCGTGGACGACCCATAAGAAAAAGCTGGGATATTATTCATCTTCGCCTTTTTCTTCCAATTTTTCTCCTCGTATAACTTAAACTAGATTGATTGAAAATTCTGTTTTTGTCGCTCCTTCACAAGAAACCCTTTCCCCCTCTCTTCTTGGTGTAACGGTGTTTCGAAAAAATAATAATAATACGCAACCCCGTAATAGTGGTAATTGTTGTGGATGATTACAACTCCTCTTGCTTGTAAGACCAACCAGAAGGTCGGAGGGGGAGAAAAGCGTTAGTTTAACTGAAATTTTTTTTTTTTTGCTTAATAATCAACACTTGTATAACGAATAAGAGTATCGTAGCATACTGCACGCACATTGAAAAGTCTCACACGTATATATGTCTTTTGTTTTCCCATATGCCTTTTATTTTTTTAAATATTTTATGGCTTGTCACAAGCTGGAGGTGATGAAGATGATAATGGGGATGATCAGTATTCCGCACAAGTCAAACAAGTTATACGGCATAATTTGTACGAAAATAATTATACGCTCACGCTACCCCATACAATGAGTGTATTTACTGTATTATCATAATAATGTCCTCATGAGCAAATCATGCATTAGGATATTATATTGTGAGACAGAATTTTTTTTTACTGTTTTTTATATAAGGTTTACATACATATGCACTTCCACTCAAGGTTTGAGTTACGTACGACAAAATCTGAAAGAATACCCTTCTGATACACATTTCTGACCTGAACTTTTTTTTCGACATGGAAAAACAGACTGAAGTTTTATATGCTTCCATTAGGGCTGTACATGTCATTATTATCATTGAACTGACACGAAAGTTATATACCCTCACTTGTTTGTTGACTTTTTTTTTTATTCTACCTGGAAGATATCGCGAGCATCTAATTACTGCAGGAAATTGACGGGAATAGAGCATGTATTACATGACATGCAACACAAATCAGTTTTTTCTCTTTCCCCCTCTAGTTAGAAAAGTGAGATAGCGTGTGAAGAGATTGAAAAATTTGTTAGAAACTCCATCAGTTATATGGCTTTTATGGTGTGAAAATTAGAGGAATGTACCATTTCCCGCGGCTTGTACGGGGCATTTCGTCATTAAAGGGATGAAATGTGAAATTTCCCTGGCAGAAAAAAGCATACGTATATATATACACGTACTATTTAAGCGATATTGTATAGATAAGAACTTTGTCATGTTAACGAGTCTTATGAACTTTATTTTGCTTTGTTTTTTACAGAATAAGTTACCGTTACAATGGCTGAAGACACACAGCAAGTCGTGAGAGACAATCCCGAAACCAATGGCGTGCTCAATGGGACAGAAGAAGACGATGCGAAAACAGCTTATAGACCCCCGGATATTGATGCAGTAAGATGCTGACACATGTTTTTAAACTGTAGTAACAAAAATAAAAAAAATAAACATGGAAGAATGTTGTTTAAAAAAAAGGGAAAGCAGAGGTTAACACCTGGGGTTAAACAAACAACACATTATTTTTTCTATTTTGCAGGATGTGAAAGACATGGAGAGGAGGAAGAGAGTGGAAGCTATAATGAATAGTAGGATCTTCCGAGAAGAATTGGAAAAGATCATTGAGCAACAGATGAGGGAAGGTGGTCCAGGGACTGGGACACTTTTGCAACAAATATCGAATATTATGGGAGGTGGCAATACTTGGAGAGGCAGCACCGGCTTCCGTGGCGGCTCCTGTGCGATTCCTATTAATGACATTCGGGGTGTGGACAACATCGCGTATGCCAAGGGAGAGAAATTGTTGAGGTGCAAGCTGGCAGCACTTTACAGAATTGTTGACCTCCTGGGATGGTCACAAAACATTTACAACCATATAACATTGCGTGTGAGCCATGACCAAGATCATTTTTTAATTAATCCATTCGGTATGCTGTACCATGAAATTACAGCGAGTTCACTGGTCAAGGTCGATGTGCAGGTAAAAGTCTCTCTTTGTCTGAAAATATTCCCCAAAATGTTAATCAATAATAAATACACAAAAATACAGATTTGGAATATACATGCTTATATTTCCAAACTAATTTCATGATGTACATAAGAATTTATCTATCGTATGTAATTCCAGGGAAATACTGTCGAGGCAGGAACAACAAATCTGGGAGTTAACATTGCTGGGTTTACCTTACATTCAGCCATTCACGCCTCAAGACCAGACCTTAAATGCATTGTCCATATTCATCATCCTTCTGTTGTTGCCGTAAGTGTAGAAATTGCCTATTGTTCTTCCCTCTATTTAATTCCAGCAAATAAATCATTCAAGAATGAGTGTTTTAATAGTTTGCTTTAGTCTTTTTTTAGACTATGAATCTAATTTGTCAGGTGCGTGTAGTGTACATGTGATTGAATCGGAAAGGTAAATGGGATTGATCTACTTTTCATGTAGGTTTCATGCCTCAAGTGCGGTCTGTTACCCGTATGCCAAGAAGCAGCTATAATTGGAGATATTAGTTACCATGACTACCATGGACTACTGGTAGACCCCACAGAAAAAGATCTCATCATAAGAAACTTGGGGCCATTTAACAAAGTGAGTTCCATTGCCAATGAATTCTGTGCTCTACTTTTACCTTTTCTCTGGACAACAAGGAAATTCACAGCACATCCTAAAAGAAACTTTTTAGGTGAATCTCCTAAACAAACATCTTACCTAAAGCAATTTTGTCTTTTCTCTTTCCCTGCATAGGTGATGTTTCTGAGAAACCATGGTGTAGTTTGCTGTGGTGAGACAGTGGAGGAAGCCTTCTGGGTCACCTATAATACCGTTCTAGCTTGTGAAAGTCAGGTATATACGAATCTTACAAAAGTTTCAACGGCACGCACATTTATAATTCACACGCTTTTACAGTGAAAACAAAAACAACTGTTTTTTTTACCCTGTGAATTCTACGCAGATGAAAGTATTGCCACTCGGGCTAGACAATGTGATACTGATGACAGAGGAGGCCAAGAAAAAGGCTTACGAAACTGCCCATCATGGTGCTGGAGGGGTGAACAGTAAAGAGGAAGGAGGAGTAGTTGTGGATGGAAAGGCTGAAGGTCGAAAGGAGAGGAAATGGAAATTCGGTGAATTGGAATTTGAAGCTTTGATGAGGTCCTTGGACAATGCTGTAAGTATATAATCCAAATTATATAGACAAAATATTTATAAGGCCACATCATTAAGAGAGAGAGAGAAGCGTACATATAAACGTATGTAAATGTGTGTACTTTACTCGAATGACCTCTGCAATGAATATATATGGGGAAAATTTTCAGGGTTATCGTACCGGGTACATCTATCGTCAGCCTCTAATCAAGCATGACGTTCCACGACCTAAATACGATGTGGAGCTTCCACCTGCTGTATCCTCTCTCGGATATCTCCTTGAAGAAGAAGAGTTGTACAGAACTAAGTAAGTCGCCAAAACATAAGGGAGAAAAAAACGCGAACACACAATACACTGGAAATGTACCCAGTGTATTTGTATTTAATACCGTTTTGCACCATGCCCATAATGTATTTTCCCCTTTTACATTATTAAATATATTTAATGCAATTCTTCTTGCCTGTCTTTTTTTCTGCAGTCCGAAAAAATGGATGGAAGGACGCCGAGGTTTCGAGAAAACGAGATGGTTAAATTCTCCCAACACATACCAGAAGGTGGAGATATTGGAAACTGGCACTCAGGATCCCAAAAAAATAACAAAGGTAGAGATTGTGACTGTTCAGTCAGCTTCTTAGATTCACTGACCTCTTTAAAATTGATCGCAGAAGCGGAAAGGCGACTCGCGTACTATTCTGCTGGCAGTTTTCTACCTTCTGTCCTTGCTGTAGTAGACAAAAAACCAAAAAAAATTATAATTTCCTTTTAAAACGCGGGGGAGGAGAAAACTGCACTTTTGACATCGCATCCCAAACAAATTCTGCGTCGACAGGGGCACTTTTACGAATCTTCGGGCCAATTACGAGCAGTTTGATTTCTTTCTTTCTTTTCTTTCTTCACTTTATATAATATGCCATACAAATGATTAATAGTGTAGCAGTAGAAACATACTTCTCGTTGTGCCATGATGATGATCATCGTAGTAATTAATATTAATGTTCATTATATACGGTTAACGGTTTCATTGTACACAGTACATACTTCAAGCATTTATTTGGTAGTAGCTTCACAATAGTCGTCATGTATTTATTTTGTTCTCTTTTGTTTTCGGCGATTCCTCTTTCGGATATGAAAATTGAAAATGTCTTTTAATATAGCATTCTATGCTTTTGTTTGTTTCGTTTTTGACGGAAAGTCTGTTTTTAAAAGAATCTCTAGAAATATAATACATACAACATACATATATAGATATGTGCATCTACAAGTTATTACTAAACCAACAGCTACGTAAATAAGGTTAAAGAAAATATTTGTAGATTGTTGGTAGTAGGGGTGAATTTCTACAGGGAAGCATTTTACAAGCTCTCCAGAACCCCAAAAAATTCCACGGATAAATGGGAGAAGAGTTGAGAGGATTGTTGCCAGGACCACTTTTTGAATAACGACTCCGATATCGAAATGAACAACAATAGTAAGCATTCCCTTGCTTTGGAGACATTTTACCTAGCACTAATAAGTAATAATATTATAATTAAGTACGATAGGATAAATGTGATTGTGTGGTATATATCGTCAAACCTTAGAGTTCATTCGAATTACGTAATAATGACGCAGCTCTGTAAGAAAGGCAGCTTAAGAAAATGTAGACTTTTTATAGAAAATTGAAGATATTTAGAAAATTCCAGGGAACAGCAATGGGAATGTATTTCACTGACTACACGACGCTCATTCCCTGAAAAATTTTCAGTTCTTTCCCCCAAAAACCTGTCGAGCTTTTTGAATGTATTCCGTGAATATGATGATTATCTTTAAGTTACCAGAAAGGCATGTTTAGTTTCAAATAATTTTTGCTGTGTTTAAGTTACCTGATGCATTTTACTTTATGCAAGTTATCTAGTTTTGTATATTGGGGAAAGTTTACAAGTCGGAAAGTCAAAAATGTAAAGCCTTATAGAAAGGAGAGAAAAAGAAGGTCAAATAAGCAGTGAATAGTGAATATACATATAGCCAAATAATGACAAAAACAATAAAAGTAACTGGTTTGAACGAACCTTTGTGTACGTTTTATGATGATGAACTACGATTTTGAAATAAGCCTGCGTAAAAAGTGAAATAACAGTTGAAATAAAAACTTAGTGGTATAGGGCTAATTAATATCTGAAGCGTATCTTGTATGCATAGCTTGTTTAGAGTTAGAAAGTTATCGACATGAATTGCGTTACATTTGTGGTAAAACATTCACGATCATGGTTAAAATTGTAGAGGTGAAAAACAGCAAACTTACAATTATGAAGTGATGAATCAGTCATTTGAACAATGAATTTAATTAACTTCATTGATGTCGAAGCGTTATCGTTAACATTTTAAAAGGCGACTGAGAACCGCTTTCTTCTTTCTCCCTTTGAATGGATTGAACCACCAAAACTAAGTGACTTTAAATGTAATTGCAAGGATGGTTAGATACAAAATATTGTCGCTCCATGAAGAAACAAGAAACCCGTTATAAACATCTACAAACAAACAAATAAAATCACAAAATTGTGAAGAAGCTCTGCGAATCTCAGTGTAATATTTCGTAAAAATAACACCAAATAATAATGGGTAAAAGCGACTTTTACTAATAGTTTGTATGTACGCCATTTTAACTACCAATTTATGTACAAGTAGTTAGTAATAATAAAAATAGTTATTTGCATACCTTTACACGTTTTCTTCTTTGGCAGAATTTGGTGTAGCATGTGTTTAACTTGTACCAATTAATAATAAAACAAAATAATAATAATTGTATTTGCCATCGTTTACTAATCAGAAATCTGAAATTCTTGTTGACTTGCAAAAAAAAACACGGTTTCCTTATTCTCTTCAATCATTTACAATGGTTGCTTGGTGTTTAAATTTACATATGTACCTACCTTTTGCATTCGGGCATGATGAAAGAAATCCCGTTTTAGAATGTAAAAATTGAAGAAAAAAATCTGAAAATCTTTTCCTTTTCTCTGCTTAAATTTGCAATTTGCCACGAAGATTTTACCTTGTATTTCACGCTTTAAATTTCCCCCGACTGAAGCGCTAAAAAAACGGAAAACTGCAAGACAAAACCATATTTGTCACGTTTATTTATGCTGAGTATTTTGTAAAAATGGGAATCTGTATAGACTCCGTGAAAAAAACTTATTTTTTAATAGTAATAGGTCTGAGTTTTCAGAGCAAATTTTGTAAAGATTTTCGTTTTTATTATTTGGTTAAGACAGTAGAAAATGACAAGAGGTATCGAAGTGTGATTTAATTCTCAGAATTTTATACAAATACGTTGAAAGTACGTTGATCTTTCCGCTTCGTTCGATAGTTATTCTGGGGGTAGTTATTTCTATATTTTTTTCTTTCGATTTTCTTTGGTTTTTTATAGATTTTTTGTATATTTTTATTTTTAAAAAATCCTATATTTATTAATCGTGATTTGGTTTTGTCTTGCAGTGGGTTGCCGAAGGATCTCCAACTCATGGTACTCCCGTTAAAATTGAGCATACTCTTCAGTTTGTACCTAAGGACACGGATCCAAAGGAGTTTAAGAAGTTACAAAAACAAGTATGTTTTCGTCCTTTTATAATTATGTTTGGTTTTTTTTGGTATACATCCATCCATATTGACCCGTGGACATCATATTATCCATGAGACAACGAATTTGAATATGAGTTTGATGTACCCCTCCATTTGGTTCACTTTCTTATGATATAGATTAAAGAAAATCGACGGGCAGGAGGCTTATCAGCTGGTCCACAGTCCCAAATACTAGAAGGTGTCACTTGGGATGAAGCCAGACAAGTACAGGTCACAATAATCAATAGTCATATTTTGAACCCCGCCTGATCCTCAATTTATGTGCCGGAAATTCTCAGCAAGTTATGCTAACTGGATGCAGTAGCATTGCATGAGATGGTGAAAAGGGTAGGCGGGCGTGTAGATCGAGCATAAAACAGCATAAAATTTGTTATTAGGACGCTAACATGAGTGGTACTGGCGACCATGTAATATTGGTGGGAGCAGCTTCCAAAGGAATTATCCAGCGTGACTTTCAACACCATGCAGTAGTTTACAAAACCCCTTATGCCAAGAATCCCTTCGATTCGGTGACGAACGAAGAAATTGAAGCGTACAAGCAAACCGTTGAAAGGAAACAAAAGGGTGAAGGTAACGTAAAGCAGTCATATATAGATAAATCGCATTACGTGATACATCCGAATCTTATTTTGTTTTTATCATTTTCACACACTTCACTATACCTATATATATACTATACTATACACCACGTCTCGTCATCAAAAATATCTTTGGTATCAGTCCTACTGTTATAAATCGAGATTCTTCCGTGAATTGATTACATGAAATCTAAGACGTGATTTTTGGACAAGTTGAGTTAAGACCGTGTCATCGGTCTTAACCCAATAACTGACCCAACTATGTTGATTTGGCGATTTTCCCTGTAGAAGATTGTAACTTCTGAGCGAGAAGTACAGATAGGCCAGATCACTTGTACTGATTCATTTCAGTAGTAGATCATTTTACCTACATGTAACTTGGGGAAATTAATTTGTAATAAGGGGACTGAATACTGAAGAAAAGCCACATTAATTACCAAACCTCCTATTTAACATTTGTAACTACATGGTCTTTAATCTGTCGTGTCACATTGTCACATTTGACCCCCGGACTCACAATCAGACATTGTACATTTTCAAAATGCACCTACTTACATCTATACTTTCCTTGTGGACATGGCGTTGTTGTTCTTACTTCTTACTCTCAAACCTCTGTACCTGTAGAATTGTATGGTTATGGTGGGTGATTGTGAAGTATATTTGGTGTATGCACCTTTTTGAACTTAGGACAAAGTTCCTTTGATGACTCATCCACACCTATTGTCTCACCTAATGCTGACACTGACGAGGATTCTAGAGATGGTATGTTTAGTAACTTGCCGCATAACAAATGCCATTCCTTAATAATTAATAATAATGTAGAACCCAGATTTATAGTTATTTTTATTGGTGGCGTGTATTACTTGAAAGTATTTATATTGACGAAGTATGTAGAACTAAATTTATCTGATGCTCTATTACCCTAATCCAGCACTTTTTTCATAATTTTAACTTCCCTTGTGGGAGCTTTTCAATGAAATGATGTAGTGCGAAATAATTGAGGTGATGGGTTTATTAATTTCACATTGGTGGAATTCTTCACAGCTGGGCGACCGCAAGTATTGCAGATTGAAACTAAACAAGTTCCCACAGCCAGTAAGCCGGAAGTGGTAAATAGTGATGGTTAGTAGCATTGCTTTTTCCTTCTAAAACCTTTACTATACAATAGTTCTTTCATTTAGTTCTTAATTAGTAAATTATAATACTTAGTCATGACCAAATAAAGTTAAATATTTCTCAGTTAAAGAAAATATTAACTTTGCTTTAAACATATGGTTGTGGTATATTACGATGCGCATTGGTTCCAGTCTCCAACACCACTTGTATTCCATTTGGTTTTGGGTAACATACCATCCAATTCTCACTCGCGAACGTTGTACGGAACCCCTACTTCTTTTTCTTCTCAAATCTATAGTGCTTTTGCGAAACTATGGGGTTAAAACCTTAAAATATGTTTTTCTTGGATAGTGCGCTCAGTGTTGCTTAATAACTTTTAGCACTAACTGCCACCTAAGATCTTGAGTTTAGCGCTAATTATTTACAGAGCATGATCTTAACACGCCACGCTTGAAATACAACACTCAGACTAAAATATTTGTAACAGATTATTCACAATGTGTGTGTGTGTGACCAATATTTTTTGTATCTGACAAAACAATTGGATACCAATAATGCATGATTGTCAAAAGTGAAAATTTGTGCCGGTTTTACAGCAAGCGATTTACCCGATCCCTACGTAGCTCGGTCCAAATCGGCTCGATTTCCTCGTGAGCGTAAGTTTTCTTTCGCGTTTTAAGTTGTCACGATTATAGCTATTTTTTTTATTTGTGCATGAATATATATAGTAAATGTGTATTTGCGTATACTAAATAAAAATACTAACATAGACCGTAGCATTCATTTACGAGAAATTAGCTAACTTATTCAAATTGATGAATCGCAAAACTAGCGAGTTAAAATTGTTATAGTAATGATTCTGTGTAAGCCTTGAATATAGTTAGTGACTTCAGTACTAAAGTGATATCAAAGAAATGACGGGAAGTCAGTTTCGATTAACGCTTGCACATATATGGTAAAACAGTAAATGTTTGCTAGCTTCGTTGACTAACATGAGCACCCTAGGGTTGCTACCAAACTTTTGGTTATCATTTCTTGAGTAAATTTTTTAAGCCATACAACCAACAATCTGTGTGTTGTGTATAAAGTTTATTATTTTGCTATTGCATTTCTAACTGGTTTTTATTGTGCTTGTTTTTTTTTTTTTGGTTTCGCTGCAAATTGTTTTGTTTGAAATGTTTTAGTCGACGCGAAAATAGCTCGTCACAGACGTTGGTCTGACTCGGAGAAGAGTCCCGGTGCTAAAAGTAAGTTCTGGATTATCTCGGCTTTTTTTGCAGCATTCTTTCCGTGGCTATATACATATTATTAGCATTGTAGCATGGTGTAGCTGTAATGGAAGTTGTGTTTGCTTGTCACGTTTCCTTCTAAGCTTGCCTCTGAAATACTATTAAGTATGTCAATGCTGCTTTAATGACTACGATGTACGCATATGGGATCGAAAAAGTGGGGGACTTTCTGCGTGCTTGTGGATAAATTTGAGAGGAGACACGAGTGACAAAACGTGCTCCGCATTTTTGTTCTGAGCGTGATTCGCTTTTGCTTTTGCGTACATTTTATTTTCTTGCTTTCTCTTTCATATGGTAAAAGTGATGAGATAAAGGTATTAATATTGTATTTTTATTTATACGCATGTGACATGGGTTAAAATTATGTTGATGACGCTGAAGGTTGTGATTCATTTAGAGCTATCACGATTTTCTCAAGCATCCTGGAAATACAAGTTTGCTTCTTGAACATGATTTGTCGTTTTGTGCATTATTATTCTTCGTAGCAGTGTAGTAATTATGTATTTGTCATGTCTTGATGATAACTGGACCGTTGCTCTTCGTACCAGGGTGTAAGTGGGTACAGATTTTAGACGTGATACCAGAAACGAAAGAGTTAATGCTGAGGCCACGGAAGGATCCCCGTGGTTGGGAAGAAACTACGGCTTTTTAGTCTCCGACGCTGGTCATGTACTATTTATATGTACTGCATACTGCTGCTGGAGAACTTTCATTAGTAGCTACATAGGTATTTGTATTTTATTTATTTGTGTATGAGGGTTCAGTTATGTACGTAATATACCCACTCATTACTTCAGCGTTTTTCCAGTCAATAGTTGTAAGTCAGTAAGGATCAATTGTGGATTAGTAAATTTAGTAATATGTTAATGCATTATTTACTTATTTTTACACGAGGGTTCAATAATGTGTATATATATACCCACTACCCATGTATTATTTCGTCGGTTTTCCTCTTTAGATTTGTCATTCTGTAAGGATGAATTTATCAATTGTATTGTAGATAAGTAAAGTTTGTAGATCTACTTGTACGCAATGTCATCTTTCCTTCCTTCCGCTTATTTTTTTGCCAAATAAAATTCTGCTTTATGTGTCTTCGGCTAATTTTTGGGTTATTCGAACGTGTACTTATGTATGTATATGTATATGTCCTTAAGAAAGATCGTCTTGCTTTACGATTTTATATAGTGCTTTCTGCTTTGGATTTTTTGGGCGTTGTACTGCTACGGTTTGTGCTCTCCGTAACGGTAAGTTTTGATTGTTGATTTTTACTCCTTTAGTAGAGGATGGCTTAAATGCGTAATCTTGACGCAAAATATGTACTAACTTTTATTGGACACGAATGCTCTTTCATTAGAGTGAGTACAACCTTTTTTTAAGCATATATATGGAGAAGATGCGATGGTGAGAGAATAATTGTAATGCCGGTGATGGGAACCAAGTGGTGGTGGTTAAATCTGCCTGGTAGCCAACGACGATTACGGTATTTGTAGAAAGAACATGCGTGTGCGCTACACAATCATGCTCTATGCTCTGCAGGATGATGCTATTGTGTTAAACCATGTGTTTTGGTGGAAGGGCGTACTTTGCTGTAATTGAGCGTGTGCAATTGTTTTTTCGTATCTAAATGGCTAAAATTTGTTAAGGTGATCCTGCAGTAAACGGAGATGAAACGGAACGTCATGGAGCTTTCTCCCACAGCAGCAAAGAGGTACCTATGGATGTAATGCAAAATCTTTTGAAATTCAGATTACGGTCTTCTAAATCATGATAATAAAGAAATGATTCGTGACAATAATTTGTTGTTGTTTCACTTTAGGGTTCTCCTACAAAAGATATTTCAACAGAGGATTCATCTTCTAAGGCAGCAGAGAAGAAGAAAAAGAAGAAGGGTTTGAAGACTCCATCCTTCCTGAAGAAAAAGAAGGAGAAGAAGAAAACCGCAGATTCATAAAAAGACTGCCAGGAGTGAAAATAATGGTGTGAATGTCACTATTATTAGTGGACTTTATAAATTAGTCCGGTTTTTCACCACATACATACATACATGCTGCTACGGCTAAACTTGACATCTGTGTTGTCTGCTTTATACGTTGTCCTAATCACGTTTTTGCTGCTTACACACAAAACAAAAGTAATAAGTAACGAAGTGGAATGAACAGTGAACAGAATTTGTTTTTCCAGGGAGCGTCCAACTAGCTTTATTATAAAAGAATTTTACTGTAATGAAATTTTTAAGTAATAATTATGAGCCAGGAGATATTTGCGAAAGTAACTATTAATAATAATAATAATAATAATATATATATAAAAGCATATATGTATATAATTACATATATATTATATTGGAATTTTTCAACCAAATACATAAATTACAATGTTCTGTAATCACTAATATCCAGTATAAAATACACGTTAACTAGAGGTATCGTGTTCTCTCACATGGAGTCGGCGAAAAGTTCACTATTATTGTATATAATATTAATTAATTACATATAAAAAGGATTGTGTCGCAATGCAAAACAAGTTACGAAAATAGTGTGCAAATAATGTAACAAACCTATTATTATATACGGAAAGACAGCGAGAGAAAACTTTGACGGTGAATACACAGCTCTGTGGCACCTCATTGTCAGTATCTTAAAAGATTTTTTTTATCATAGCCTCCGTAGGTTTTACGCCGTGAAAGCCAACTCTGAATCAATGTATAAATTTATATACATATATAATTAATAAATTGCCTATAAAAATAGTGACCACACGAATATTTAAAAGATGTGAAAGTACTCTTCCAAAGATCGGAAAAGTGAAGTTGTATATGAATCCTATACCTGTAGATCTTTTTAATTTTCATGACTCGTACACTGCTGCTAAAAATCTATAACGGCACGCTATTTTAATTTTTGAACCTGTACGTTAGTTTTTTTCTACTGAATTATCTTGACAAGTAACTGTATGGTGAATGTAAAAAAACAAGTTGAGTTTTGTAAAAATGTGTGTCCGCTATTTGAAGCTGCCTAGGCAGTTAAAAAAGAACAATTTCTCTGTATCTATGGTGTGAATTTATTTTGCTGCTATTGTGGATGTGAAAGGAAAAAGGATGACTGGGGAAAACATTACCACCTTTTTTGGGAACTCAATTCGGGTGTACGTCAATGTCTAAATTTATTGTAAATAATACAAAGTCTATCCAAGAAATCCTACATTTATGTATTATTTCATATTGTTAAAAAGCTACCGTTCTTGAACGATATTTAAATCCTAAAATTATATGTGCTGGGACTTGATAAGTGCAAAAATGACGAACGTCCTCTAGTATTTGACAAATTGTGTAAAAAACAAGATTTTCAATATTAAGAAAAATCAAGAGTCATACCTGTTGCAAGTTCGACAACTCTTTAGTGTACTGGTGGTGAGCTCAAAAATAGAACACTCCCTCCAAATAAAAAAAAACAATTGTGCCCGCGGCCGACTATGCAATTCTTACTACCACCTTGGAGGAGTTGGATTTGAGTTTACATTTAAAAAAAAAGTCTCCACACAGTAAAGACAAAATTATTGGACGTAAATACATTTTATTCAGTAACGCTTATAGTATGTATATGCACATCTATTTATGTAGATTGAATCACGCAGGTGTATAGTATATTCACTCAAGAAGATGAAGTAATTTTTTGTTTGTTTGTTTGTTGTTGAAGCATTATTTTAAATGTATAAAAAATTATACAAGTTGTTAAAATAATTAAACCGAGATTCCACAATCACGTGTCCTTTTTCTTCTAGGCACTTAAAGTGGTTGTTGGAGTATGGCAGCTGGATTTCTTGTAGAAGTATACATATGTTATGTAATATGTGAATTGTATGCAAGGAAATGTAGACACACAATTAGATGAAAAAAATGCTGAAAATGGCAAAAGAAATTAAACGTTTTACTATATATACTCATCTGTGAAGGTTTCTTAGATGGCATTTTGTAATTCATAGGAGCTCTTCACACACACAAAAATATATCTAATATAAAACTTGCTACCGTGTTTTCTGTGATTCGTCGGTGTGTATGTGTGCTCATTAATTATTGCAACAAAAAAAAACATTTATAAATAACCTAAACGCCTTATGTTAGCTGTTTTTCAAATAACTGTATGCAATACTGATGATTGTGTTTAATTGCTTGGCAACACCAAGAAGGAATTATACCAACGTCTCGAGAGTCTGTACTAGAAGAGGAATCCACTTTGTACGTAAAAATACTTTAAAACGAACTTTAGGCGTATAGACATGCTAAGAAAGTGAGCATGTAAGCATTGAAAGGATGCGAGGAGTCATTTTAGAGTGTAGCTCAGCTCATGTATGCTTTGGATTCTTGTTCTCAATTTGAAGAAAGTAATCCATTGCTCCAAATAAGGCAGTTAGCTATAGGAATGTAACTTGTGCAGTTTTTATGTCTGTGTTGTAAAAAAAAGAAGAAAGGAATTTATTTTTGGAAAACTATTAGTTGTATCAACAAGAGAGTGAATACGATTACTGATGTTACGTAATATCCCTTTGCCTCAAAATAGAACCCGCGCGTCAAGCTTATCTAATATCAGGAGTTGAAAGATATCTCATGACTGAGTTTGTTTTTTGATATAATATGAGAGTGGTAAAAATGATATACACAAAATGATATATGGTAACACGCACGCTTACAGCCTCATTTGTGCATGTATATTGTTACGTGAACACAATTATAGACGTACATATGCCTATAGACTAAAACTATTACCTATTTATTTATTGGTAGGTGAAATAAGGGTGAAAGAGGGAGATTAAAAAGGAGAAAGGGTTTTTGGTGTAGCTACATGTGAGAGCCTGTGCCGCTTATGCTGGTTGTATTGTAATTAATTGTGCCTTTCTCTGTGTATGCGTACGTGTGTGTGTTATCTAATTATACGTATAGGTATATGAATGGGCGTTAAATCTCCAATTTAGGTTCCCCCGACATTTTCGTACTGACAGACCAAAACATGTTGTGTCCAGACAAGTGCATTAGAAAGGTGTGGTTCCATTCTTATATTATTTAGAAAAATCTACACTGTAGTGATGCTAGTGCTGAATGACATTTGTCGAAGAAAAAATGTGACACACTAGCTTAACTGCCTGTAGATGACTGGAGAAGAAAAAAAGGGTGTAGGGGATTTAGAGATGTTGAGAATGTTAACCAACACGTCCTTCCCCGTTTGTTTGCATGTATGTATATGTACGGGAATTTTTTGTGTAAAAATTATATTCTGTGTAAACATCCTAGTAGTAGTATTTGTTCTCTTAAAATTTAATTTCTGGATAGAAACAAAATCCAAGAGAAAGCTGGAGCCTCAATTACTTAACTATGTATCCCCTTATGTCCGTGTATTTACTAATTTTTTTTGTCCCGTGATCAAGTACTTGTAAAAAAACAAATTTTTGTTGACAGTACCAAAAACGAAAGTAAGTATAGTAAAACGTTAGCTTGGAAAGTATTCAACAGATTTTTTTTTTACAATGTAGAATTCCACTTTCACATATAGATTAGTACTGAGGGTGTTCAATTTCCCCTTTTCCTTTGGAAGAAGAAGAATCTGGAGAAAATTACAACGATATTTTGTTTTGTAAAAACTGCCCTCCAAAATTTTATCAAGACAAGACAAAATGGGAGCCACTTCCCGGGAAAGTGTTCATATGTATTTTTTCCTATTTCTTCTGTATATATATACTCACTATCCTTTTGTTACTAGCTTCAGTAAGCATCCTGTGTTTTTCTGGACAGATACAAGTAAATAAGTTACAATTAATACTGCTTTCCTCATCGTGTATGTTTGTTATATAATTATGGTTAGTCTGTATTTGGAGACGTGTAATTCCGTGCATTATCATGAGTGAGACGAACCTTTTACCATCTCAAAATCCCCTCTAAAACGAATTAATCAAGTAGGCTGATTATTCCACCTGACAACATTTACCTCCATGTTGGCTTTACCAACTCCATCAATTTTTTGTCTGAAAATCCAATTAATTTTTCACAACGATAACTTGCTATTTAACCATTAACAAGCGTAAACGTCCTAATTACAATCAGGAGCTACTCAGGCAAATTATTGGAATCAATAATGAATACAGGAAACATTAAAAATAGCTGTACAAATAAATACCACAGAAATGAATACAAAAATCAGTATGTGCAAAAATAACATCACAAACAGAATTCTGATCAAGAAGTCGATCAGGGTGTTTTCCTACTCAAAAGCAATTAGGGATCATTTAATCACTCTTGAGGCAGTGAGTCAGGGTTGGCACTGCCACACAATTCTCCTGTCAAACTTTCTCCCATTCCATATTACACCGCCGTTTACGTTTACGCAAGTGCTTGAATCTTGTCCCCTACAAATCCTGTGTAAAGTCATACATTAATTAGGACTTCCAATTATTTCTTTACGTTAACGGCTAATAGTGTCATAAAATTAGTTACAATTACGTGAGTGACTCAGTAAAAAATCCGTACATATTCTTCCTAATGATACAATGCTTTTTTCTACTGTATTCATTTTCTATTTCTCTTCATATGTATATGCAATACACATAGTAATTAAAGCTGATCATGTGGAAAAATAATGGACATAAATTGGTGGGAGGGTTTGTGGAGAAAAAACTAATGAAATATCGTACAAGGGCTAGGCTGTGACATTTGGCTTAAAGGAGGTTATGTACTAACCAATGGATTTATCATGAATAATAATAACTAATATAGTTTATATACTGAAGACTAATAATATAATACTGGCACACATTTTAAAAATACGTGCAGAGATATAAAAGAGATATTCTGTAAATAAATACTGACAAGGGAGAAAGCAAACCAGTGTTGTTTGCAATCCGTTCCAGGCCTTTCTCTTTTGCTATTATAGTATATTATATGTACATGACTAAACACGTAGAAGAAAAATATAGGTACTTACCTAGTGATTCCTCGGGTTTATCACTGTACGACATAGATATAAGGACTGCTCGCCGAAACTGTCAAATCAAATGTCAGGAGTAGGGAGTGATTTCAAAAAATGGCTGCAACTTGTTAGGTAGATTTTGAGGCTCGCTAAACGTGCTTTAGTCGAGCCTAAAATGAACATAGTTTTTAACTCTATACACAATTGTAAATAATATAAGGGTGAACCAATGGTAAATATGTAGGTATACAAGAGTATAGGTATAGAGGAAAAAATATTCCCGCCTTACCCCTTTGATAATTCTGCGAGCTTTTTCATTAAACACAACTTAAATATTTTCGCACACCCAATACATTTCACCGATCCACATTATAGATTTCTCTATAGCAGCTTTCATCAGTATCCCTCAGCCTTCTTTCGTGTATTGCGCTGCGTAAGATAATAACCCCGGGGCGTGACCTCTTGACCTTTGCCCCAACTGCTTTTAAGAAAAAAGCTAAATGATGATGAGAAAATGGCTAATGCTTCCTCTAGCAAATTTCAAAGTCGTCCACGATGGCGTTAAAAATGGAATTTCCCCTGCTACTGTTTGTTGCAAAAATAATTTTATCTTCCCAACCCTGCTAATTACCTCTTAAGCGACTTAATTGCCCTTTAAATCCTAATCCTTTTCATTACGTCTGAAATAATCCCTTAATACATTTTAATCCTATCAAGGCTTTTGCTACTACAAAGGCTTAAGAATGTATTATGGTTAATAATAATCTTCTATATCAAGGACAGAAACGCACAATTGTCCGCCGTAGTGAGCCTATTCCTATAGAGAAATGAATTAAAAATAATAATAATTGGCCCAAATCTCAATGAAAAACATAAATGATATATAATATTCGTATGGACTCTCATGTATGTAAGTCATTAGATTGTCAAGGGAAGTAGCTGGGAGAAATAATTTGTATCTTGACTGCCAAAAAATCGATTATATTTAAAACATCCAATCTCCTTGCTCAGTCTCAACTCAAGTGAACAAAGGGTGGGGATATCTTAATTCTGAGTAATAACTACACAAAATCCCACTTCCCACCCTCCCACCAAAACTCCGGATGATCCAGGATGACAGAGTGCGTGCTTAAATCTGTGTTTAAAAAAAAAAAGAAGTGAAAAGTAATTAATCTTAATTCTTATACCTCACGAGTACAGCCCTCAAGTATAATAGACTTTTGGTGCTGGGATTTTCTCCTACTTACTACCACAATATCTTATGCCGTAAGCTGATAATTAATGAGACTAAAGAGACTCTTAAGACCACCCAAGAAACCCAAGAAAAAAAGAGTACAATTTAGGGGTATGACGATTACACCAAGAAATGAAAAAAAAAATCTTGTGAATATTAAATACACTACTGCCGTTTTCAAACCAGAGAGAAACTTCCTGCCACACTCTCGATGGAGAAAAGTAGAAAAATTTGTTTTCACCTTTTCAACTGCCATATTTAAAATGTATGAAATTTATCATCAATTGAGTGCTACCACTTCTCTATTCCCTTGGAGAGAAAGTGAGGATATTCGAGAGAGAGAGAGAGATAATGACCAATAAAATAGGATGAAAGGAAATTAAAATCTGAGACCTCTCTAGCCCCCACCATCAATATTATTTGCATGTAAAAAATAGGATAATCTGTAGCCAGCACTGGCAAAAAAACAAGCACTGCCAATTCCTTTCCAGACTTTTAGTAGTATTTACAACTGTGTTTTCTCTATGAAGTGAAAGTAAAAAGTGTGACTGCGTTAGAAAACAATTGTGTGTACACTTTCTCCATGGTATATTGTATATTTCTTGGGAGAAATTATGATCCTATAGAATGCTTATTATAGTATTTTTGCCAGATAATGCTTATCTTCTTCCAATTACAAATACATAACCCAGAAAACATGTCTCATCCTTTGGGCTTCTTCCCACCTACCAAGAGCATGCTAGACTAATACTCTGGGTGCTATCGGAGTAAAATAGACAGAGGGCTTACCCTTTAATGTAGGACTTTATTTCTAAACATATTATATTATTTATGAACTAAAAAAATTATTAATTAAAAATAATACGGATACTAAAAATCTATGTATCCAAGAACGCTAAAAGTGACTCTATAAAGACAAAAACAGTAGTTTTTATTTTTGTTTTGTGGCTATAAAAGATAATTAGTATCATTTTCAAAAAAGAAAAGCTGAAAAAATTAAACCTGCTAAAAGTAAATACAAATAATGGACCATTATTTGTATTTTTGACTCAAATGTTACTCATGGAAATATTGTACTCTAAATTAAGTAAGTATACATTTGCATGTATACCCAAAAACGCTTGACTGTGTAAAAGAAAGACCCGTGATCTAGTCACCTTTGACCTAGATTTCTAATTTCCGCACGAAATCCTTCCCATTTATTTCCCCTACATTCACTGGTAGAGACCATCTAAATTAGGAAATCTTCGCCCGCATTCAAGTGCCTCAAAACATTGTAAATACCGAACCTTTTAAAATTATTAAAAAAATCTCAACCCAAGTTCTGATCATGCTTCTGATGTAACGTTAGTTATATAACATATAGAGCAAAAATCCCTGCCGAAATAATTCATTCAATCTCATGCTTATGCCTTCAACCATCATCTCCTGCGCTGTATGTATACGTATGCATATTTTGTACGTCCTGTGTAATGATTTTGGTTTCGGTAATTATTTAAAAAAAAGTCAGCCTGATGCGACCTTCTATGAAGGAGTTTTTCCCCTTTAATTCCTATAAATATAATTATAGTCTTTAAATGAAAGCGTTATAACTCAGCATGTGCGCGTGAATGTATTCCCTTTGATTTTGCTCCTAGAATAAAATAATATCCGGGTAAATGGACATAACATAGAGTAAAAAGTGTTTGGGCATAGTAATATGGCAGATTTTTAGGGAAGTGAAAGCAGCATTTTCTTGTTGCGTTATTCTTCATTCAATTATTCTTTTGCAATATTTAAGAGCAAATCTGAAAGAAAAAAAAACCCGCTGTATGAATGGAATTGTATATTATGTACCAAGAATTTTTTGAACTTGTTTTGCACGAAAAAAGAAATACAACCATTTTAGGCAGATAGAAGGTATAATTATATTTAAAAAAGTCATATTATTATTCAACATTTCTCTCGTTCATTCATAGGTCGAAGTTAGTGATACGCTGTCATTATAGAAACAATGTAGAGAAGGATTTGTTACGAACATGTTGTGGTTATAAGAAAGAAATTAAATGAAGTAATTTAAATTAAAGTTAAATTTAAAATTTCAAGTTGCATTAAAAATAAACGGGCTATGATTTATGACTAACTATATATGAATAAGCAAACCAAGGGCTGAGCATGGGATGATGAGTATAATATCATTGCAGAGAGATAGCGGGTAAAATATGTGACACTCAATTACTACTAAAAAAAAAAGGGGCAAGCCAAGCATATAATGTAGGTAATTGAAGAAAAAACTAACGGAGGACAAAAAATCACTAATAATACCTAATCAATTTAATAATAATTAAAATAAATTAACTCATGAAAAGTTTATTCAAACTGCCTCTATCCCTTTATGGCTTTTGATACCAAAACAAAATAAAAATCACGGTCAGGGGGGATAAAAATTAAATCAGATTAATTATGTAAATAAATATTTAAAATAACAACTAAATAATATAAATATAATAAAATTTCATGAAAACTGGTAGATGCCATGAGTGCAAATGTTTTTAGCAAAATGATTTGGGTTTGTTCGTTAATTTTTCTCTCTCTTCGGGTACATTGCTGAGTGATGACCTTTATATACGCTGGTGAAGCTGGAAAATGACTATATTGCCCTTTTAGTTGAACCTAAGAAAGATAATATAATTTAAAAAAAATATATATATATACAAAATACTACAAATAGAAATTATGCTCGTGCCGTTTGCCGAAATTTGTTATATAATCATAAATTTAATATGCTAAGAAAATAAGGCAAATAAAGAATCTTTTTTAATTACAAGGAGGATTTAATTATTAATTACATTTATTTTTTTCCCATTTTCTCTTTGTTGTAAGTACAATATTCACCCATACATTTACATACATTCAATAGAAATACATGTTTAGTTGTTTTTTGAAAATTATGTCACCACCTTACATTCTTAATACATATGTGTATACTCTTATTTTCAAATTTTACGTACATATTATATTGATTGTTTTTAGAGATGTGTAATCATGTACAATAGCAAGTACACAATATATTTTATGTACCGACATATAATATACATACAATTAATGTATTTTAAATATGTTTATTTTAAATTTTAATAATTTGATTCACTCTGTAGAGTTGTGTGGTAATTTTTCGCCTTTTTCCTCCAATAATTACATGTTTTATGTTCAACATATTACACAGACCTATTATGTATATTGTACTCGAAAAAAAAAGTTACTCTATATATAATTGCATAGTATATATGTATCATAAATATATAAATAATAAACACAGCATACTGTACTATTATATATTATATGATATACAAAATATTGTAATATATAAGCTATTACAAGCCGCAACTAAATTAAAAAAGACCGCTTCGGTCTATGTTGCTTCAATTTTTTCGGATATTCTCCATTTTTCGAAGTCCTTTCATTTCTTATAAAATGGGAGAAACATATAATGTACAAGCTTTATCCATCATACCGCGGTTTCATATTAAAATTCTGTCGTCAAATCCAGTAGGAATTAACAATAAAAAATCTGGCTACTTGCACAATACAAATAGTAGACAACATCCGATAAAGGGTTAAATGCGTGGGGGGAAGGGGTATTTTCTCAATGTAAAAAAATCCATTTCAGCAACCAACATTAAATGAGATAGGCTGCATGTATCCATTTGTTTAAATTTAAAAAAAAAAATCAAACTTTACTAGGGCGAAATACATATTTGACCCACTTGATTTTGATGAAAACATGGGCTCATTTAATTAATTTAACTACTAAATAAAGCTGGCTCGTATCACGAACCAATAATAAGCTTCTTTTTGTTGCCAGGCAATTGTTTTCAAGATCTTAATTTGCTTTAATTACTACATGGACGAAAAATCAAATCTGAGTGTCTCCTTGCGCCTGATTTGTCAATGGATCCAATCATTGCTTGATTTCTCAAGAACAGCTTTTAATTGCATTTTAGACTGCCGGAGGTGATCCAATTTGATTCGCCCAATATAATACAATAGTTAATTAACAACCTCATAGTAGTAAAACTCATTGACCCTTGTACATTTTCCCCAATGATTCACTTGGTGATGGCCGGAGCCATCCATTTTTTGTTAATAATTAATGCTTTTTAAAGACATCCCTAAAGTTAAAAATTATGTAAGAGTATAAATATGCACAATCACGCATTTTTCATAAAATCGTATACATTTCATAGAATTCTTTTTTTTTTTGTAATTCTAATAACTAACTTACAGATTATCATCTTATGTAGAATAATACCACCATTAATCCCTATATGGATCAATATTCTAAGGTAAAGAAAGCACAAATTTTATAGATAGATATATTTTACTGTAGTAGGCATATCCATTTCTTTAGATTCACTTTTCAGATCACTCTTGATACTTGAATGCAGGAAGGGGGTCATTTCCCCTTCCTAAAGTACAAAAAAATCATGGAAACAGTGCATTTTTACCTACTTAATCCCAACATAATCCTGTTAGGCTGATACCTAAAACACGTATGCTTATTTACTCGCCTAACACATGTACCTAGAACACATATAAATGTACTTCAGAATATCTTTCCCAACTAATCACGTGCAAATACATTAACAAATTACCCGAATATTTAATTTCCCCATTTTTTTGTATTTTTTCCTGTTTTTTTTATCCTCAAAATTAAGCATTTTTGAAGCCTTAAACCACAGAGAAAAAATCTTGGAGCAGGGGAAGATTCCCCCGGAGCATTTCCTTCCCCAAACTCGACTGTTTGAATGACAAGATTGTTATTTTTTGCATAATAAATTTTAGATTGAGATCAAAATTCCAGTCTCCACACTCACCCAATGTTTATACGGTTTGAATTAATTTATTTTTCTTAAATATTAACCACAGACTTTAGCTTCCCAAATTTTGCACATTTTTGATTTTATATTTAAAAACGAAAACGTTTTTTTTTTCATGGGAGTTTTACGAGAAAATCAAAATGCCCGATTTTCCTTTCTCGAACCGGTAGATAGCGTGGGGGTCGGTGAAATCCCTCCGTTGGAACTTACCATTTATGTATGTACCACAAAAAGTTATTTATAAAATTCACAAAATAGAAAACAGCCTTAACTATTGTAATTTGAATTATTTTTACAACTTTACAATAATAATATATGTATAATAAACACGTGATAAGAATTTTCAAAGCCTTAGAATTAAACCAAAATTCCAGTAACTAGCCAATCCTCCAGGTAAACATTTCGGTGTGCATATACATATATGCATGTATATTATACTATTCCAATACCCCTATGAATATACAGGACTTCCCGCAGTTAAGTACTCAGGTCAGTTGGATCTATTCAGGTCAAGTGGAGTAGTTCAATTAATTCTTTCTCTGGGTCTTTCCCTTTCATTGTATGTTTATGTGGCCGTAATCCCTTTGCAAGAGGATCTTTGGAGGAACTGTGTCATATTATATAGGAATGGCAGCGGGGGGTATAATAATAATTATAGGTATTTGAACTACAATAAATAATTAGTATTAGATAGCCCAATCACCGTCAAATGAAATGTGACGAAATAATGGCGTATTGCTACATACACGGATACGCATACGTATGTATACATATGTAATGCGTGTCAAGTCATACCAAAAAACCTATGCTTATATATATTTGCCTTTTACCAGTGCAATGCAAATGTTTCTTAGTCAGTGATGTCACACTGGAGAGCATCACATCACTGGCAACACATGATTTAAGATATTTAATTAGGCTAAAATAGTCCTAAATACATCTATATAAGCCTCATTTCCAAGCAAATACCCATTTGTCCAGATTTATACTCCAACCAATTATTGACTAACCCCGTAATCCGATAGCTCCCATTGTCACACTTGCGACTGTCTCCACAATTCCAGCCTGCCACTACTAATCCTTGTTATACAATCTTATCTTACCATACAAAGACATGTAATTCCAGCACGTGTGTAAATATTCATTAGTATATAGAGACATTTTTGTATGTACATGACTGAAGAATGAATAAATTAGCACAGATAATTAACAACACTAGAGAATTAATAATTAGTTCCAATTCAATATACACGTGACCCTTGACCCCTCGTTGCTTTCACGGGTATACACAAGCAACTCCGTAATTCTGTCCATCATCTTACTTAATATCAATTTGCACAGAGAGTTTCCGGTTCTTCCTGGAGTCATGTGAAAATCGTATAGCCAAAACCCTTTTTTGTCCAGTAAAACTATACCATGGAATATTTTAAATTCCTTTGGTGTCAATACAATAAAGTGGAAGCACATCCAACACAAAAGCAGTAAATACAAAGAGCGGTAGGGATTTTTGTTAAAAAACTGCTGAGATTCCCCCCCGTTTTATACAACATATATAATTATTCTTAGTCCAAATTTCCGTACGGGAAAGGATAAATTCATTGTCCCTTGAAAATACCACATACAATGTCACATTTACTAAAAGAATAAGCGAGTAAGGGTCACCAGAAATAGGGCTTCATCCGTTGACTTAGGCTTGCTCTTCCTTCCTGGAGGGATTTGGCGCTTTAATCTAACACCGACCTAAATTCCTAAGTGCACATATTATATCTGTATATATGTACATTCTTAATTAATTTGTATAATTTTCATTTTAAATATCAATGATTATAATTACATTTCGAGGTGAATAATTAAAAAAAATTTTTTTACTCAAGTATACTGAGATGTTTTGACATTTATAACCTTATTATTATTAATTAACGTCATTAAACATTTTCAAAATGTACAATACATCACTAAAAACAGCGAGCACGTTGGAATAAATACAAAAGGCAGATCTATGACATTGATTCATATCCACTGACTCCTGCTAAAGTTCATCAGGTAGAAATATACGGAAAAGTACAATGCTGCATACACTTATATCTACATATTATGTACACATGTATCTACATTCCTCTACGATTCTTTATAGGAGCGATATCCGCTTCCTTTTACAATAATTTCCTACTGCATATCCCCCTTAACAAACCACCGGGAGGTTGACCCAATAGCAGAAGGATTCAGACATATAATATGTACAGTTGGTAGCATATGAATGATAAAAAAATCGTATTTTTTGTTAATTTTATTTATTTTTTATGTTTTAAAATCTAGTTGTCAAAATGTCATCAATTTGTTTAATATTTCATATTTATTTATTCTATATATTTTTTAAAATTTGCACTTTGTTAAGCAAGCACACGTCGAGGGAATCATGATTGTCGGGAGCAAAAGCAGAAGCAGAATCATTTGACAAGTCTTGTGTTTCCACCTTGATTGAGTTTCACTCTGAATTGAAGACGGTCGAGGACTAGACGCAGTACTGATATTCCTGGGACTTCAGGGACAGTCATTAAATTCGGAGGA
This sequence comes from Disparrhopalites patrizii, assembly GCA_034698585.1. Lineage (NCBI taxonomy): Eukaryota > Metazoa > Arthropoda > Collembola > Symphypleona > Sminthuridae > Disparrhopalites > Disparrhopalites patrizii. The sequence continues at coordinate 4,272 of JAQGBT010001687.1, read as the reverse complement.
AGATAGAAAGAAATAGAGACAAAAAGAATACACAAAAAATTATTTAACCTCGTTGTTCAACCTTTTTTTTTTTTTTTTTGCAGAATTTATCCCCATGCACTGACATAGTAGCACAAGGGACAAAAAAAGCAATCTCATTAGCTTGAGAGTGACACAATTTTTTCACTTTTTCCCCTCTGAAAAAATGGTCAATGAGGAAAATTGTTTCCGTCTTATTACCTCCATGTGAGTGGCAAGTCTTGAAGTGGAAATTGTGTACATAAATGATGTTTGTGTTTTTTCACACACAAAGGTTTTCCAAGGAAGAAAAAGAGACAGAGACAATGAAGAAAGTTTTTGGTGGAGGATTTCCACCACGTTAATTAAACAAATGTTTTACACACAAGAGAGAGAAAGAGAGTCACAAGAAGAAAGACACTGTATTTTTCCACAACAAAGTCATTAACATATGTGTGGATCTGAAGAAGATAGTGGAGGAAGAAATATAATTTGTGTGGTAGTAGTAGTAGCAGAAGACGGGGAAAAAACATGAAGAATAGTGTGTGAAGTTATTTTTTTTTCTGTGTGATGGAATGAACAAAAAAGAAGAGAAAGTCCTCTCCTCCAGAAAAAGCAAAGATAGAAGAAGAGATCATTGACAAGAATGGGATGACATGGGAGGAGGATGAGCTCATGAGTTGAAAAGATCATGACTGACGGAAGAGTAGCTTCCCACGGGAGGACTGCTGGGGGTTATGATGGCTGTTGTGACTGTCGCCGTCATTGTCATGGACTGTAAACAAGGAAGAGGTCACTTGAGTCTTTATATTACACATATTTTTCTCATTACAATATATATAAAACTCATTTCTATGGACATACACATACACCGCGTAACGTTCTACATTTTACCACACCAAACAAATAGGACACACACGGTGAAGAAATAAAATAGGATTTGCCTGCACTTGGAAGCGTGTAGTGGGAGCTAAAATGCCTAGAAATATTTATTATATGAACATTCATTGCAATCCCCCTAGCCCCCAATTACGGGGAACAGAGATTCTCTTCATCTTCCTCTCACCCCCATCTTCCAAGTTGCTCTCTTTCCCCGGAAAAACATCCCCTTAAAGACTTGCGTGTACGCCATGGAATGAACTAAATGATACCTTTCGTATCTTTGGGGAATAAGGATGAGGGGAAGGGACACACTTTTAATCTCAGGGAAATTTTCTACCAACAACAAATAAATACACCCTAATGGAATCCCTGGAGAGACGCCCGGATAATTATATGTATTTGTGTAACACGTAACTTTATTCGCACTTTCTCTCCCCACAAACTATACCTGCGGAGATAAATTAATTGTGGGGAACGAGAGGACAGGGAGGGGAAGGGGCTGGCTGGGAGATTACAAGTTCTCCGCGGAAATGTCTCAAGACATTGTTATACCATTGCAGGAAGATGGGCATGGAGAAAAGCAGAGAAGGGGAGAAAGTACGGAGAAAAATTAATTCTTTGCAGGACGAAATCAACGAACCAAAAAAAAAGGGGGAAAACTTTTAAGGAAAACATTAAGAGCAAGGGGGTGAAGAAATATCAGATTCTGCAGGGAATTAAAGAGGCACAGAAAGAGTTAATAAATGGAAGAGCCGAGAAAGCTTAGACAAGGTGGACCACTACGAAGGATAGAGACAGCAAAACTGCGTAGAGAAAAAGCTATGGAAGAGAGTGAGCAGAAAGTAAAAGCGGAAGCGAGAAAAAATAAAAGCGTAAGAAAGCAGAAAAGATAAGGAGAAAGAAGCAAAGCGGGAGAAAGCAAGTAGCGAAAATATGCAGAGATATGAAAAACGGAGACAAGAAGAAAGGTGGAGAAAATAGAAAGGCAAGAACGATGAGAGAATGCAAGAATAAGTCGGAGAAAGCCAAGAGAACAGGAGTAGTGGAGGATAAAAGAAACTCAGGAGAAAGTAGACGAAAACAAAAAGACAAAAATAATAGAAAATACATACGTGGATGCCGAGGAGGAAAATAAGAACAAAAATGTGACAAGTGGAAAATAAGAGAAAGCACTTGGCGAAATTGTAGCAAGCAGGGAGATACGGGGAAAATATAAATGATAAATGCATAAATAAATGATACGGCACAGAACAGAGGAAAATTTGAAAAACAAAGACCGCAAAGGTACAAATAATAGAAAGAAAAATACAAAGACGGAGAAATCTCAACCGTGCAAAGAAAGAGAAATCTCGAAGTAGGAAGACAGCAAAAAGAGAATTGAAAGAGAAAATAATTGTTGAGTAAAAGAGAAAAATGGACAACCGGGAAAGCAAGTGATGGAAAAGCTAGTGGATAAGAAAGCAATATGAAACCAAAGGTAAAATATTGGGTAAAACTAAGAACAAAAGTAAATGCAGGGGGTGAAAGTTGAAAGAAAATGAGTCCAAGGAATAAACAAGGCGGGAGAATGTATAAGGGAAATGAAAGGACCCACAAGAAAGGAGAATAAAGGAAGAGAAAGCGATGCTATAAAAGTGTCTTCTTAATGTGCACGAAAGGGTGTATAGAAATAAAGAGATGGATGAGATAGGAGAGAGAGAGAGAGAATTAAAGTAATATAAAATCATAGAAGAAGAAGCAAATCTCTTGGGGTTGACTTTTCTTTTCCCGAACACACACTTACTTCTTTCATGTTACTCCGGTGAGACTACAGTTTTTGGTACAGTAAGTGGAAGAAGAGCTAACATCTCTTAATTGTTTGCCGAGTACGCTCCAGGCACTTGGCTCTCTGACGTTAGTTTGCTTGCAAGCTTTTGATTACATTCTCAAAGTTGGGTGTATTTGTGCCACCCACAAAAAAAAACAGAGCTAATAGGAGTATAAAAAATCTGTCTTCCCCCACCGCCCTCCTTACACACACTGTGGTGAAAGTTTGTGCTTAAGTAATAGCAGTATTTCATATATTCACACAATGCACTGAGGTTACAGGTGAAAGGAGAGGGCGTGTACACGGGAAGAAAGATAGGAAGAGAAAATACTCCTTGGATGCAGCCAAGGAAGATGAAGGAACCCTTTTAATAGACTTTTACGTGGGACATGTTTGTATTCATTCCAGGCCGTTTACAGCACTCCTCTCACACATCCTCCACGTGTGTTTGCATATGTACACATATAAACGTGTCCAAGGTCCTCAAAAATCCGTGTGCATGCATACACCAAAGCCTTTGCCACATCTATTGGGAAGAAGATAGACGACCTTTTCAAAGATTGGGGTAACAAGGAAACTAAAAAATGAAGAGAGGAACGGAGGGATGGCGAACAAAGTTCTTCTTCATTCTCCTTCCTCACTTCTCTATTTCTCCCTCTGCCTCCGTCTTATTATCTCTCCTCCCTCTCTATCTCGGATTCTTGTTGTTCCTTTCTCTATTAGCTTTCTCTTTTTAAATATCATTCCCTCTCCTACATTATCATTTCCTCTCTTCCACTAGTTTTCTCTCACATTTTCTTCTATTTACTTTCTCTCTTCTTGCTTTTCTACTCAGCTGTCATTTGGTTTATTCTTGTCTCCCATTTTATCTCTCCTTTTCTCCTCACTTTCTCTCCTTTTCTTATTCACCACTTCGTTTTCTCTCGTTTGATTGCTCCGTCTCTCGTTTCCTCTTTCCTTTTATCCCTCGTCTTTTATTTCCTTTCAATTTTCCTCTCTTTCTCTCCTATTCTCCTGTCTCTCATTCTATTTGAATTGCCGTCTCTCTGTCTTTCATTCTCTTTGAATTGCTTTCTCTCTCTCTCTCATGTTGTTTTGAGTGCCTTCTCGATATCTCTAATTCCGTCTTCCTCTTCTCTTTCTCCCTTTTATTCTCTCCCTTTTTCCTCTTCTTTTTCTCCCTCTTATTCTCTCTCATTCTCTCTTCTCTTTGTCCCTCTTATTCTCTCTCAATTCTTCTATCATTCTCTCTTACTTTCTCTCATTCTCTCTCAATTCTTCTATCATTCTCTCTCTTATTTTCTCCCATTCTCTCTCTTATTTTCTCCCATTCTCTCTCTTATTTTCTCCCATTCTCTCTCTTATTTTCTCCCATTCTCTCTCTTATTTTCTCCCATTCTCTCTCTTATTTTCTCCCATTCTCTCTCTTATTTTCTCCCATTCTCTCTCTTATTTTCTCCCATTCTCTCTCTTATTTTCTCCCATTCTCTCTCTTATTTTCTCCCATTCTCTCTCTTATTTTCTCCCATTCTCTCTCTTATTTTCTCCCATTCTCTCTCTTATTTTCTCCCATTCTCTCTCTTATT
>JAQGBT010001686.1:0-29666 GCA_034698585.1 Disparrhopalites patrizii | reverse complement strand
TGCATATATATATATATATATATATCTATATATACATGTATGTGTATGTATATGAAAGAGTTATGATGCCAAGAAGAATTCTCCCAGTATTAATTAAAATTCAATTAAAAAAATTTCATCAACTAATGTAAGCTCGTATAAGAATGTGGGGAGGAATAGCAATTTTTTTAACTAATCAAATTGCAGTAAACCATATTACTTTACGTAGGGAATGATGCCCATTCGTTTCTTTATCAGCCAAGATTAGGATATGATATAGAATTACTTGTGTGATACGTGTATATACAGGTGAATGTATACCTCAATGTATCGCAATTAAGGTCAGTCATAAAATTTTAAAATTGGTTTGAAATATACGGAAAAAATGGTCAGAAATACTCGAAAAAATAGTGGATATATCATGATTTTTCGAGGAACGAGAAAATAGATCGTTTTCATTTCTTCTCATGCCGGAACACGAAACAAACGAATCTTAATTATCGAATCTGATGAAGCACAAAGGGATTACCAGGGAAGATAGGAGAGATTCCGCCGAAAAAATAGATTGCTGAGGAAATAAGTTCCAAAAATAGATTCCCATACGTCCATTGTTCCGTCTCTCACATATGGGAATTCAATTGTACAAAAAAATAGCATTGAATTGTATATCTGCAATATATACATCTGTAGAGTACAGGGACACGCACCGTCACATCACATTCCCATTAGATACGGTCAGTTGGCTCAAGGGATTGGATTGTAATTGAAATGGGTCCCATAAATACATTTAAAAAGACAAAAAAAAATCCGACTGCACCATCCGGACCAAAGTAGTTAAGATGGGACATGTTGCATGGCAATGAAGGATTTCCATCCCGGAGAGTAATCAGTAGACCTTCTGCGGACTGGCCATTTGATTGCCTGTAGCAAACCATATAATCCCCGTCTCTGAAAATGTCTGTCGGCTCTCTTCCTAGTCTATTGAGGTGGTAATAAGAACTTTAAATTCTAGTATATGTATACACATATAATTATATGCGTACACAAATAATCTAAAAAAAGGAGAGGATTATTTCATCACTTTTCCTCCTTCTAATATCAATATCTATACTTTTTCTTGGGGATGTAATAAGGGATTCGTATCACTTTAGAGGAAGAACAGGATCCGGGAAATGTCGTGCACAACATGTACGTTTGGCTAGAAAAACGGTGGCTGGAAAAGGGGAAAGGGAAGGAAAGGAATTCTCGCCTTTGACAAACGTGCTAACTCACGAAAATAGAATTGTGAGGGAGGTGCTGGATGCTGGAGGGAATTTTGCTGGAGACACACACTGGAAATGAAAGAATTTGATTTATGGCATAAATCCGTGTTCTCCTACTCATTCCGTGTTGTTCTGTATTCCATGCTTTTGGCTGCCAATTCTATAGCCTTGTGAAAACATGCTAATACGCACTTGCATACTAAATGGTCATATAAGAATCTTAAATATTCCAGTTCAATAAATTACATTCACGTAAGGTACGTAGATGGAATTATAAAACGGGATGAGAAAGCATACTTCCCGGGATTTCCAGCTGTTTCCTCCCAACCAACAATTTGGGTAAACACGAAATGGCGGAAATGTGATTGTGTGATTTTGTATAATTTATTATTTATATATGGGGAATCGAAAAATACAGATGTGACTGTTCCACTGTTGGGGGTCATGGATACTAAATAGGCAATCACACTTAAAGGGAATTATTTTTTTACACTTTCACCATCCTTAAGGGTTAATTTCCCCGTTTTACCAAGCTATATTAAAAATCTGTTGCTTAGAGGCCTATTCCCCAAATTTAACTGGTCTCTTCCTCATTTTGAACTCCGTTTAACCTCCCACTTTGGAGCATGCTTGGTAGACAAAGTTTGAAGAGCAAGGTCACGATTGGCTGGAGGATGTGAAAGTATAATATGGCCGTTGCCATTACAAAAGTTGCCTGAGGCTACGGATCGACCTTTCTTACATTCGCCCCGTGTCCTTTATCAAGGTCAAAATTGTGAATATTTTTTTTTAACTGATGATTCTCACTTCTTACCTTCTTCTCCTCGCTCTGTCATGAACTTGTCTCTGGGAACATTTTTGTTTGTCAGTCATCCAAGTTAATTAATTCTAAGACATGAGCGATAATATATTATTTTATATTTGGCCAGGCACAGCAATGATTCAATGAAGCAGGGAAGGCATCCATTTTAATTTTTCTTTTCCTTGTGCAATAGTCCAGAACAATTCTACGGTAACTATCTCCGTGATTACTGGTTTAGTTTAATTTTTTAAATGTGGCTAAATAACTTCATTATTAACTTTAAATGGAATAATAATGGACATTGTAAACACGAGGAAGTCCAGTTCAAGTTGCCCGAGAAGTTGTGAACACACGTTTGACAACAGTTTTAGTTGGGTATAAATCATTTTGTTCGTTTGAGGACTTGACATATTCGTGATAAATGTGGCGGGGAGGAAACGGGAGAATTTGTGGAGGCTTCTCCTTGGAAAAACAATTGGCCGAAGCAAAAGTATGACAGACGGTGATCGGCACGATGTGGCTGTTGTTCCCGTGGGAATTTGTGCTTGTGATAGGCGTAAGGACATTTTTCCAAAAGAACCATTGGCATTTACCTGGATATAATTATGGAGGAACAGTCATTCCTCCAATTTTTATTTTATTACATCCCTTGCCATTTAAATCAACCGGATCGTATTAATTTAGGAATGTCGGACGAATTACAGTTTCATAAATCCTTTTAATTTCCACCGTCTATTTTTACCTTCTACTTAATACCCATATATTCGGCAAGACTTCAAATAGCGCATTTGAAGCAGTAGTAGAATAATTAACCTAAAATTAAATCTAATGTCATGACCTTTTGTATCTTCCAGCTAAGGAGTCAGATTCCAAATTCCACACGAGGTCCTTCAAGCAGCCCTCACGGAAGTCGTCACACGTATGTTTTAATCTTTTTTTTTTTTTTGCCTACAAGATTTTACAAATTAGATGAGTGATTTTGAAGGATTATCTGTTCTTGTAATTATTTTGTGATCTATATTTTACGGAGATGCATATTTTTGTCTTTCAGCGGGGAAAGCACAAATTCTTCAGTGTGTCGACTGAAGATGAGAAATTTTCGGGTGGGAGCGGGGCACATGCAAAATCTTCTTTCGACAATTCTTCACTGTCAATTGCCGGGGGATCCCAGGGTGCCCCCCATACTTTGCCAACTGGACCACAGCTGTCAACAGGGCTTATTTCACACGAAGGTTCCCTGAAAGTCAAAAACACGAAGCAAACAACTCGCTGGAGTGGCCTCTTCTCAAATTCTAAGGTAAAATATACATATCATAATAATGTATGCCATATTTACGAAGGGTATCCCATGATTTATTATGTCTTTCTCCCTTCATAGCATGTATGCTAGCACTGGGTACAACAAATCCTTTTTTTCCTTGACAAATGAACCCTTTCACCATCTTAGCGAACTCGTCAGTTTTCAGTTTCAGTCAGTTTCAGTTAGTCTCGGGTCCTATTGTAAATCGTGTATTTTTTAATTTTTTTTTTTAATTTTTAAATTTTTTTTAAATTTTCCTCCTTAATTATCATTAACTATGCCGTTGCGTCATTAGGGTCCTTGGAGAGACTTAATACTCAAGCCTTAATACTCGAGAATCCCGAATCGAATTTTGTTTTCGTCATGTCCCGTGAGCTAAAAAATTATCCTAAAATATTGTCCCTTGAGCTAATTTAATAAAAAAAATTAATTTCTCATGAAATCATTATTTTCATTTTTTTAGCCAGGTATTACTTGCTCCTGTAAGAGTCATTTTGCCTTGGCAGACATTATATGGCGTCCCAAGATAATACTCACGTTAGTACGTTGGTTAATAGGTCAAAACGGGGAAATTAACTATGTAGCCTGGAAAGATTTGTCATTACTAGCAGATATTCTTTGTAGTAGGTATTTAAGGAAAACACGTAGGATATCAATTGTTGCCAGAAAGCCAGGAATGTCATGGTCTTTCCCTGGCGTATGGACATCTATAAAAACAGTGCCCAGTTTTATTTACAATTTCTTCCACGCAAAAAATTGAAGAAAATTGCAATATTCTTATTTTATTAGATACCAAGTCAAAATATTTACAATAATTCCTATGAGGAACTCAAATACACTTGAAACTTCTCTGTACTTTAATAGCTATGATTTATTATTTATCCATTTTAATTTTTCGGGCTCTTGTTTTTACTCCTTGCTATTTAGTTATATTTAATTTTATATTACAGCAGTAAGTCCGGATCCCATTAGCTTATTATCTTCTACTCACGCAGGCTATCCTTGTAGCTGGGATGTTAATTATACATTTTTTAAAAAGCGAGAGCAATTTTTTAATCAGTTCTCGTCAACCCCTTTGTTCTTTATGTTAGTATTTATCTTTAAGAGGAGTTGTAAAAATCACGTTAAAATACTTTTTTTCATCATTTCTTTTTGCCTCGAATTCTCTTCGTGCTAGTATCGTTGCTATTTAGCTGATTTGCATTTTACCGTTTAAAACTAAGCATTATTATTATTGTGTGTCCAAACCGACACCGGGGATTTTTAAAATGGCCCCAGTAAATAGTAGCAAAAGCTGGAAAAAGAAAGATGCCATACTCAAGCACTTTGTGAAGAGGCCTAAAATGAAGCCAAAGCTACGGAAAAATATGTCGAAAAAGTCAATCATTAATCCCGATTCGGACGAGGGCGTTCAAAATCTCGTCATTCTCAGTAAAGCCCCTTTCCACGGCATAATAAAACTGAATAAGAGCAGATCCCTTCTCGGAATATTTTTTGGCGTAAGTAAAATAATATCAGGGTAGATCCAGGACTTTCCATAAATTGCAGAAGATCCACAGTCTGTAATCCTTTTGTACTATGAAATTATTTGTACTTTATTGTACTAATCCTCCTTGTCTGGTTGTGAAGTACCCTTGAATTTCTTCCAGGGCTATGCTTCAGTCGGCCCTCGAAATTGGGTTGAAGAAGCACATGAAAATCCATGAGTGTTTGTATTTTCCTGTAATTCCATTAAATGTAGCAATCGTTGTGACACAAAGATTTCGTATTTCCATATTGAACTGCTTCTATACCATAAAATGTATAGTTGTAATAAGCCACGATATATTCTATAGGCTTCCGGGAAAATTTTTTGCCCTCAAATCTGAGGTCATATTACCAATGTTGATGTGAAATGTTTCTCCGAAAGATGCGTTGCATCATCATTTGTCAACAGATGAAAAAGCCTATGGGGAAGAGAATTAATTTTTTTCTTTAATTTCGGTAACTTCCAGGATAATTCCAAGATGGATCTTCTCGTGGAACAACTCAACTCATATGGCAAGATTGGAATCCCAAGGCCAAGCATTCTTGCGTGTGAGGATGAGGATTTACAATGTAAGGGCTCTTCACTATTTTTTTCTATATGAGTATTTCTGTATGAGTTTGCTCTAATTTAAGCAGACTAATGTATGTGTACATAAATGTAATATATTATTGAATATTTTACCATCTTATTTTTGTACGATATATTTGTAAGATTTTATTCGATTGTACTTTGACCCCAGCGTTGGATATTAAAGTCCAATATAGGGGAGAAGCCACAGTGAATAAATATGTTTTTTTCCTGATTTTCTATTGACAAAAATTCTAATAATTTACCTTTGTTACTGCAGTTAATTGAAGCATCTTCAAAAGAAATTTTGCAACTAAATGCACAAAAAAAAGAAGCTTTTTTTTATATTGTTGAACTCGTATTTCTCTCGTATATTAACAAACATATAACCACACATTACCACACTTTTTTTTCTGGGCCTGAAGACATGACGTGCCTAATTACGTGTTTTTGTTTAATTATGATTAGTGTGTAATTGTCCGGAAGAGGATTGGCAAACTATCCTGGGTCCGGGAACAACATCGGACATGAGTGAGAAAACTCGGCAGCAACAAACAGCTATTTGGGAGTTGGTGGAAACTGAAGTGGTGTACCTTAAAACCATTAAAGTCATCACAGACGTGAGTTGTTCCTTCCTTTTAATTAAATCCAACATTTTACCCCTTATTTACCCTTTAATATGAGCATTAACATCATTTGTATGATGAAGGTTTTGATTTTTTCCCGCAAATATTTTACTTAAACATATACAAAATATATTAATAAAAATAACGTCTTCCGTCGAAGATGGATATCCTGAAAAGGCATTAACTCGCCAAAAATGTGAAACTTTTATCGAAAGATTCTTTCGCAGTATAAGTCCGTATGTCGAAGGAATTCCATCAGAGCTTCGCTTAAAACTTTGCAAACATAAACGAGGAACTTTTAGAAAAAAATTATTATCGGTAAAATTCCCTGATCAAATAAATGTATGTATAAACAACAGTAAATCAGTAAAGAAGTAGAAAAGTCACACGGAGTATCATCTCAACAAAAAGTTTTTTTTTCCAAGGTTAATGAACAAAGTTTTTCTCAATAAGGTAATCGGAAAGCTGGAGAAAGTTTTTTGCTGAGAGGTAGAGAAGATCATCGGGCAACCTGGGAATTAATAATCACTCGCACTCCCTAGAAGCCACAAATATTTGTGGCTATAATGATTCCCAGAGATAGAAAGGCATCTTCAAATTGTATTTATTCCCTCTGGGTCAAATAAATGAAACAAAAACAAAAACTTTAAACAAGAAATCGATTATGCGAGCCGAAAAGTTTTTAACCTTTAGTTGCATGCACGAGCCAATGTAATTGGGTACAAATGATCTACTGTTTATACCTGGGAGAATGTTCGGACGAAATAACTTCGGTAGTTAGTCCTTCGGTAGTTCGTAATTTTTCAAATAATTAATGTCTCCGAGAGGAATATGACTTTTTCCCCATAATTTATTTTCTTTAAGATCTTAATTACAATACTAAACTTTTTTGGAGGAAAATTAATGGATTCTCTCGTTTCTTTTTTCTTAGCTTATACGCACATCGCATAACTTGCACTACTACTTTATTTATGGCTTAAACACTGTGCACGCAGTTAAGGTTTAGGTTGGACGTACACTCCGACATCTTTAAGGAAGGGACGGGTTAGGAATTTGGGAAACATTTGTTTTATTCGGTCTTAATAGGAATTACTAGGGAAAGCTATTATTTATGAATAAGAATTTTGGTACAAACTCTTGTTTCACAAAATAAAAGGGTTGCATGCCATATGATCTGGGAAAAATCTCGCAATTGTAAACTCAATAATCTATTTTCTTTCTTCCTCATAGTTGTTCTTGGCCTGCTTGTACAACCTCCAGTCAGCCAATATCCTGAATGAGATTGACCGAGACCAATTATTCAGCAACATTCCCGAAATTTATAAGGCAAACAAAACGCTTTGGCTTGAATGTCTTCTGCCCATGGTCCAGAAGGCGAGGGAAACGAAGCAGCCGATGCAACCACAAGATCTTAGATCCGGCTTTCTTAAAGTAAGTGTATATGTAAACATTTAGTTTACTATTATTTTCATACCAAGATTATTGACATCAACCGTAATTCATTTAGGCTTTTATGTACAATGCATACGTCTGTATTTATACAAGCGGAATTTGACTCGTGGAATGTGCTTCGGTATAGCTTTGGGATAAAGTCTCCAGTTTCCCCAGGAATCCTTTTGTTTATAGCAACTCAGTACTGTCATGGCTTCTGTATAAGGCCCAAATTTTATTATCCATAGGATTTATGAACAATTGACTTTTCCTTTCAGTACGGTACTACTTGTCAACCATACACAAGGTATTGTTTGGACCAAACCAAGTGCCAGCAATACTGCCGGGATAAGTATTCAGAAAATGAGCACTTCAAAGCATATCTTGCGGTAAGTGTGTACATTTATAAAATGTATAAAATGAGATATACCTAGTCAAAATCATGTCTTTGTATCCATTATGTTCTGCCCTTATCAGTCTTGAGAGAATTTCATGTAATAAAAAAAAATCTTGAAATGGGTTTCAGTGGTGTGAAACACGGAAAGAATGCAATAGACTGAGGCTTATGGACATTCTTGTACGTCCCATGCAACGTCTGACCAAATACTCACTTTTGCTTAAAGCGATACATCGTCACTCGGAGGAAGTCGATCAACAACGATGCTTGGAAGAAATGGTAAAAAAAAAAACATCCGCATTATCACTTTTTCAACGTCTTCCCTACATGTACTAAATAAATGACAGGCAGGGGAAAGCCTTTGTTGTCCCTTGTTTACAACTCTTTTTTCAAACGATGACATCCAATAAAGGCTGTAAAGGAGCCATACTCTGGCATTGTTATTAAAATTGTGACACACGAGATTGGAAAAACTATTATAGAATAGATACCTTCTCGTGGAGTCATATTTGGCGGTCTCAACATTCCACTCGGGGCTCTGATTAAACCATATTTTAATAACCTTTGCCATTTTTTGTTGACGTTCAATAAGATTTTATATGTATTAGGAGTGCCGTAATGGATGGGTTCAGATTTTTTTAAAAGTTCAGTATTATACAGTAACACGAGGATCCAGGCTGTATTAAAATCGATCTGTTTCAGGCTGTCTGTAATAGTACACTTTATATTGAACTTTAGTATGTATGCAGGCTTTCTTGCATGATTACATAAAATAGGCTATCCATTTTTTAATTTACGAAAACCATTCAAGTGTACGTAATGTTTTACGCTCATGGTTTCATAATCGTAACGTTCTAAAAATATTGTTTGCTGAAACAAATTGCTAAAATGTGCGTTCTATGGGTTTTTACAGATCATGTGTGTGGAGAGATTTGTTAAGAGTGTAAATGGGACGCTGCGAAGTCGCCAGGACGCGGAGAGGTTACAGGCTATTGCCGACAGAATAGAATGCTACGACGTTGTGGTAAGTTCAATTCTCCTATTTAATGACTTATTGCTTTACCCTGTATTTGTGTGAACAATGGAGAACAGTATTATATTATTTTACAAATGTTTAGGAAACCCGTGAGGATGAACTAGAGACCATTGTAAAAGCCCATTCAAAACTGGACTTGTTTCATCCCATGCCGGGTTGCCGGACAGCAAAGCGTTGGCTACTTTTTGAGGGCGATCTGAAAATCAAAGACTCATTTACATCAAAGGTGCGTAACTCGTAGTGTTTTCTTTCTAATACTCGTAATGACAAATAAAGTCGGATACATCAATGTATCCCGTAACTTCCATGAACACATTAGGTTGCGAATAAGTGTGGAGTGTCTATAGGGCAGGGTTTTTAAGAATTTACAACGTATCAGGCATTTAGTTGTAGTCCGTCGTAAGGATAAACATGTTTATTATCGTCACAATGGTACTTACATCTTGTCAAGTAAAGTAGTGAAACACTCCTTTACGTATGTACATGCAAGTCCACATCAATACCATAATAACTCTGTAAAACAATGGTCTAGTTTGAAGGTAATAAATAATAGGCTGTAACAACAAAAATAAATACGTATAAAATCACTACAACAATATCCGTTAGGAAATGAGATCCTGAAAATCCGAAGATACAATAACAAGATTCAAATTCGAAGACAAGCGTTAAAGCACAGAAATCTAAACGAATGATTTCTGTTGATTTGATTCCGTGGGAGTTGCATTGTGAAAGGGTACTCTTCCACAAACATACTACACATGGAATGGCACTAGGAAAATTTCACAATATTTGACTGGAGTTCGAGTGACTTAATAAATAACAATGCCTTCCACAGAGGATAGCTCAAGTCACACTTCACATGAGATACATGCTTATGGTAATGTAAAACTAATTCCAGCCTTGTGGCGTGGATGGTGTACACGTGGAGGTTGTTGTACGTGTACAACAGCAACATGTATACAGCAGATATTTACTCAGGTCGCTCCTCCAACTTTTGCCGTACATTGTATTTCATGACCTCGTAGCTTATCCGCGCGGTAATAGATTTTTCCACAGAATTTGCAGGGATGCTCTTGTACTTGCTCATGGGCTGTATTCATATGTCGACTTAGACCGTGAGAGTAGGCGTACGCACTTCCACAAATGTTACATACGTATTTAGCCTGCTGAATATGTATAACTCGGACATCCTTGCCGTCTTGTACAACCTGGGCTGCCATCACTTGGCTAGTCCCCTGCTCTTCTTGATCCATAACTTCTTCATAGGTTTGAGTGTGAACTACAGTTTCTGTTTGACCTACTTCCAAAGATGATGCATCTATTTCCACAATAGGTAACAGAGTTCCATCCAGACCTGCAAACATTTCACTTCCGTTACCCTTTTCTAAGCTCACTTGTACTTGAATACCTTCCATGTCAAGTTTTTCAGGTTCCATACTAAAAAGAAAAAAGAAAGAAAATCAGTTAAATTAGTTGTGTCAGGTGTAGATCCTTGGTATTACAGAAACTAAATATCACTGATGTACATCATGCAGGGCAAAAAGGTCGAGTTAAACACGGTCGAAACAAGCACTGACCTTTGTGCTGCTATTTCTACTTGATGATACTGAGGCTGTGTCACTACAGTAGACAACTGAGACGACTGCTGGTTTATAACTTCTGAAGCCTTCTCACTGATTATTTCCACTGTAGAAGAAAAATAGTATAAAGTAAATGTAGGTACATAGGACATTAGGGAACAGTTTTTGCTTTTAATGGTACCGATCGATTGGTTAGTTGCATTACCTGTAGTAACCGGAGGTGGATCAGTCTTCTTCACTTTGGGTCGAGGTGGTGGTTTAGGGGGATTTTTTCTCGGTCGTCCCACGCTTTTCCTCCGTCTACGGAAAAAGAAATGTCATCCAATATTGAAAACAAGTCATTAACAGATACATCAGTTAAATTATCCGGTTTCGTTTTTCAGCATCCCTTTGATCACAGCCAAGAAGTATGCATGGAAGGTGATTTTTCCGAGTATTCCTGATTATGACATTCCTATTTAATGATAAAGTACACCGATTCCGTATTTCCTGTACTTACACGGGTGGTGGTTGGCGTGACTTCGGTGTTGGACGACTATTTGAACTTGTAGGAGTGTTTGAGGGGGGTCGGGGTTGTGTCAGCCCTTGTGACGCTGCCAATCCAGGAAAAGACAATGCCCATTGTAAGAGTACACTAACTACACAACAAAGATATTTCAAATGTCAATGAAAACCATCTTTATCTGCATGATCAGTTTGACTATAAGATATTCAACTTCAATATGCATGTTTACAACAAAATTCCAACTCACCTTTGTGCTCTGTTCGACTCAGTCGTTCTATCAATGTCTTGTTGCTTCTCTCCAAGACTGCAACCTTCGTTTGCAAGTCCTTAATTGTGTTCGGTGCCATGATGAAGGTGAAATTCCATGTAGAATAACGAATAACGAATAACTAAAATACTTTTACTTTCTTAAAAATAACATAGAACTTCACTGGTTATAGCCGTTGTAGGTAGTGAAAATTTACGTGCAAAACTGCTTCACACATAGCCGTTTTTCAAACGGACAAAACCCAGCAAGTTCAAATACGTTAATAATAACAATCAGTTATCAAAACTGTAGTTAAATCCGTAATTTTAATGTTCCTTTTATCACAATAATGAAAATGAAAGGATATGTGAGACGAACGAAAAAGAAAAAACAATTGTTGCAAAAAAAAAAACGGAAAATAGCCGAGAAAACACCAAGACATCACCATTCAAATTTACCCGCTCCGGTATGTGTGACTTGGCTGGGAGAAGTGGCGGGGTCCTCGATGGTCAATGGTTTCTATTGGTGTTTGTCACCGTTACAAAACGCCTGTAACTTACATATCTTGCAAACGTTTTTGTATTTTTAA
The DNA here is from genome assembly GCA_034698585.1 of Disparrhopalites patrizii. NCBI lineage: Eukaryota > Metazoa > Arthropoda > Collembola > Symphypleona > Sminthuridae > Disparrhopalites > Disparrhopalites patrizii. Next base: position 17,817 of record JAQGBT010001686.1, on the reverse strand, counting down.
TTAATTTTGATAATCGTCTTTATTATACACATTTAACATTTTAACTTCATTAAAAATTTAAGGAAAAAATACAGTTTATTTTAGAAGATTTGGATAGCTATAGGGGAAGTAGTACATATTACGTCATCAATCGGGGTCAGTCAGTCCCTCAGACCCTTCCGTTTACCGCAATGCTATTCTGTCATCACCATAGGGGTCAGTCAGTCCCTTTGACCCGGAAAAAGGATGACGTAATATGTACCAGCTCCCTAGGCAGTTGCATTTTGTACATAATATATATTTTTTTGTAAATCACTTTATTGCAATCCAGTTTGCTGTATATGGAAATCTTCCTTATATTTGACAATTACGGTGTATCTTGTGTAATGTAAGTTCATATATTAGAGGTAGGAATTTGTCAAACAACAAATAATTAATTTGTTGTTTGAATGAATGAATTAATGAATTAAAAGTGAAGTACAAATAGGATGGATCAAGACCGCATCATTTTAAAAACTGCCGAACTGCATTAATTCGTACAATTATAATTGCTGATGTGAGTCCAAGAATATTTATTTGATTTTTGTTTCTCTAGATGGATGTGCATTGCTTTCTCTTCACGGACATGCTTTTGGTCTGCAAGCCCATGGGGAAGAAAGGGGAGAAGATGAAAGTGATTCGTCAACCTTTAATAGTGGATCGACTGTTGTGCCGGGAATTCCCTAAAGACTCATCGGCCTTGGGTTTGGTGTATTTGAATGAATATGGGACTGCGAGGTGAGCTTTTTTTCGGATAAAGAAATTTTTTTTTGTTATAAACATTTCGGGGCCTTGCATGAATTTTTTTCCTATACTTATCCTGCCCATGAAAGTTTGGGCGGACAGACGGTTTAGTTGAATGATAATTGATGGTAAAAATGATTTGTAGTGCGGCGTTATCACTGCATACAAACAATGAGCCCAAGGTTGTGCGCCAATGGACGGAGCAAATCAAGAAAGCTCAGAAGTTCTACAAGGAAGCAAAAGATAAATCCGTGGTAATTACATCTTATTATTAAATTCCGATTTGCGATTTTTTTTCTGCCAGCTAAATTCCGAAAGATGTTCCATAATAATTGTGTTTTGTCCCGTGAATAGAAACAACAAATCCATGAAACGGTTGACTTCGGGACGGAAGTGGAAGAAGATGAAACAACTGGCATCATGTATTTGAGCTCCAGAAGTCCCCGTGCTGGTTCCAGCCGTGCGAGTCAACTCTCAAGCTTAGTACATTCTCACAGGTGAGGAAACAGACGTGATATTATCCCCTATGTACATTTGTTTAGTGTTAATTTTAATAGTTTTTCAAGCTATTTCCGTGGATTTAGTCATCATAATCGAATTTATGGGATTTTCATACATGATTTTTGTTTGGGTTAGTGGCTCCATTGAAATGAACGAGGCATCCGCAATTTCAAGTCGGGGCATCAGCTTTGAGCAAGAACTCCGGGGTTCCAGTTTGAGCTCGGATGACGGAAATACCAATGATCCCTTGGGAGTATCACCTAAGTCACGCTCATTGAGCACGGATACGGCAAGTGGATCTATGCGGCCTGCTTCACCAAGGTTGGAGAGGTTTGTTACAATAATAATCATCCGAATAAGTACAAACATTTCGGAATTGCCACACAAAATAAGTAAATTTGTGAAAAAAATCCGAATTAGAGAAAAAATATCCGAATTAGAGAAAAAATACCCGAATTAGAGAAAAAATACCCGAATTAGAGAAAAAATATCCGAATTAGAGAAAAAATACCCGAATTCGAGAAAAAATATCCGAATTAGAGAAAAAATCCGAATCAGAGAAAGCAAAATTTGATTAGAGAAAAAATCCGAATCAGAGGGAAAATATCCAAATTAGAGAAAAAAAATTCGAATTAGAGAAAAACTCCAAATTAGAGAGTAAAAATATCTGAATTAGTGAAGAAATATCCGAATTAGTGAAAATGTTATCTGACTTACTAAAAAGATATATCTAAATTAGATCTTATTGAATTTCGCTGCAAATAAAATGAGAGAGATTAATTTGAATGTGTTTGTGCTTTCCAGGAGATTATTTTTATCCAAGTCACCGACCCCCAATACCTTGTCAGTACAAATTCCCAATCTGTCGGGTCAGTCGTTGCCAAATTTGACTTCTGCCACGGACTCTTCACCCCCAACTTACTCCATCCACCACCACTCATTGACCGTACCAAAATCATTGTTGAGTCCCACTCAAAGGGGAGTGTCCTACCCTCCGCCGTCACCACGAAGTCTCCGACGTTCTCATGCCGTTCTCCAGTCAAGGAATCCACCTTTGCAGAAAGCGAAGAACATTGTGAGTCCAGAGAATGCGGCCGTTGAGAAGTGTGCCAGCTTGGATGTGCATGTACCTGAAATTCGTGGCGTGATTCCACCCAGCACGGACATGTCACCCGTGAGTTCCTTCATTCCGAAGAATATCCCGACGGAGGCCACCGTCATCGGCGCCCCTCCCGCAGCTGTCAGTGGCGTGGGAGCTTTCACATATGACACCCCGGATGAGGTCCTCATTGTGCACAGCAATCCAGAGCATGGCATCGTCGAAGACTGTGGCCGAAGAATCGGAAGCTCCATCGACAGTGGGGACTCGAGTTGTGAAAGGGAAATTGCCCGAGGAATGGTCATTCAAAAGTGCGATATGGGCTTTGGCGGCGGAATGGCGAAACGTTTGGCCCGGAACGAGAGATCCGATGCCAAAAGATATCACACTGCTGGCGTCATCGAAGATATAAAGGTGAGTGGAAGTTATAGCGTTAATTACATTGATTTATGTCATTAGAATTTTCCCTGTAATATTATTAAGAATTTATTAGACGTTTCGAGATGGTTTCGACATGGTTCTTCAATAATTATAATAACTATAAACTTTAACTATTTCGAAATTAATAGTGAATTTTAAATTAATATTCAATATCAACTAAGGAGTTGGCATAACACGCGTTTTGAGTATATCGTATACATTTACATTTATTCTTATGTATTTCCGCATTCCAGAAAGAGAATAGCCGAGACAAGGACGCGGCCATTCATAAGAGATTATCTTGGAATTACGGCCCACAATCACAAACTCAGTCCCATCATACTACTCATCCAGAGGCCATCAAGGGCAGGCCGTTTTTCAGGTAAGATGATTGGATATTTAAAAAAGATATAAATATTTTCGTGGTTTTTATTTAGTTATTTGTCTGTGAAATAAATTTCAGTAGATGTTGTCTCTTGTATCTGATCATTTGCTGTATCATTTACTTGATTTTGTACCACCAGTTCCTGAGTTTGTAGTTAGTTTATTAGAATTTTTTTTTTGTTTTTTTGTACGTTTTCAGTTGTGAAAGCATGGGAAGTGTTCGTAGTTCCTCTGGTGTCTCCTCCACAAGTTCCCTTTTGCATTGTATTAGTCACAGCGATCTAGAGACGACACACGAGGAGATTGAGCCACAGAATCCGAGGTTACCCGGGGTTTTGATTGCGGTGAGTGAGCCGGATCCGGAGCCCTCCACTTCCAGCCTTCGTCAACGTCATCATCAGGAGCAGATTTGCAGTAATTGTGAAGCAGAGATTGAAAAGAAAAGTCGGTGTTCCAGTGACCCGGAAAGTGGGGTTGTTGGTATGTCGTCTTCTCCCGGCCTAATTTGTTCTTCTTGTGCTTCTGCCTCTGTGGGTCATGATGACATCATCGGGAATATTTCACCTTGTCCCGGCTCTCCAAAGCCCACCCCATCATCTCGAAAATCTAGTGGAGGCTCCGGGATGAGTGGTGGTTCCGGCGGCGTATTAATCATGAAAGATTTCATTCTTACCGATGCTTCCATCGAGGCCTCGTAAGATTTACATATATGCATAATATTTAGTAGTAAAATAGTGAAATATATAAATCTATCGTAATTTTTTAAATGTCATATTTAAGCCATGCTTTGTTTATTTATCGTCGTATGTATATACATAAAAGTATATGGTTTTTTTTTTTTGAATTATTTGTTTGCAGTGAAGTCTGATTCTCTTCTTGAAAAGAGGGGAAAAGAGGAGGAGGAGAGAAGAAGAAATTAAAAGGAGTTTGATTTGAAATTGTGTTATGAAAAAACAAAGAAATTCCATTTATATTACATAGAAATGTACGGCTGTGCTAAAAAAATATACCTTTGTGAAGAATTGTCAATATATTCCGTTGTATTTATACATGTACATACATACATGCCACCGGTTTAACACGAGGTTTCGACGGGAGACGCTGATGGATTTTTCCTGGATTTGAGATTAATAAGCTTCTTGGGGCTGATGTGAGCATGTTAAATACAGATTTACGAGTATTATTATACATTACATGTGCATATGCTTCTATGTTACAATATTATTCTGTAATTACATTTTAATTATTATACATATTACATGTACATTACATAGAGATGTGACAATGACAACCCCCGTCAAAAGTTATGTAACTTGGTTGTGTGTGAACCACAAGTAGTTTGATAAAAAAAATAGATGTACATATTGTATTATTGTTAAAGTTTTACCAAATGTATTTGAGAACTATATTCGACGATGTAATGATAGCCAAAACGACGAAATTTATCGTTTTAATATTTTCTTCTTAATAATGTAAAAAAAACAAACCTTTCCTTGTATTATGTGTGATTTCTTTTATTATTTTCTATACAAATAGGTTCCAACCAATTTTCAACAAATGGGTGTTATTACTATATTCTTTCGAACTTATTAACAAAGCAAACCGTGTATATATTTTACATCTAGGGTACATCACACATGCTATATGAAGTTAAGCTTTAAAAAAACAAGAAGCGTTGAACGTTTTAGAATAATATAATTCACAAGTACAAGTGATTATTATTGTAAATTCCATGTTCAATTCAATAGTAATTCCTAGAGCTTTGCAGTTACCTCATTGTTTTAGGTTACACAAAGATACATAACCTCGCATGATATCCAGCCTCGAATCACAATTTTTTTTTGTTATTGTCGCGATTGTATATTGTATATATATTATGTAAGTACTTTTTTTTTCCTCTCATCACGCCATTAACTACTGAGTTTGGCCAACTTTTTTATTCTTCTCTGAAAGTAATGAATGTGTTATGGCTTGACGTATGTTACATCAATGTATGTAAAAAAAAATCCTTCCTTTTATGATTAAATACTGCTTTTTTACACGTTGTATTTAAGTAGATAAATACAATGTACTACATGTTAGTTAGTTTAAAAAATGCGCACCAACATCGTCGGAATTACAGAATATGGTTGAAGAACAATTATTACAAAAAAAATATTATATGTATATATGTGTGGATACATGTATAATGTATCATTTCTTTTTTGTTTTTTGAAATTTTTTGAACAAAAAGAAAGCTGGTTGGGGAAACGTTGGCCCTTACTTGAAAACACAAAACAAATCCGACCGGATACGGTGGATTTATACATATACATAAATATTATATATTTTAGGATATGAAAAAAAAAACAAATATGCTGGCTATTATAAATAGTTTTTGTATTACATTAACACCTGCGCGGTGGTTAATTAATGTATCTATACACCTATAATTAATTATTACTATACATGCGCAGCAATGTAGGCTAGTGAGATATTAGTTGTGCTACAATTATTATTGCTGTCATGATGTTCCTTGCGGAGGATGTATTAAAAGAAAAAGTATCTTCTGACGGCTAATTTTTACCGAAGGACGGTCATGGAAGGAAGGAATTGACGGAAGCAAGAACAAAAAAATATGCTTTTTCAGATTACATTAGTAATTTGGTGTTTATATATACATACTACGGATGTATTTTAACTTAAATTTTTTGAGGAGATGCGCAAATGTGAGTTCTACCATTTTCAAGGGAGAGAAAATGCAGATGGTACAATTTTACTACGGCTTAATGATAATTATTGAAAATACTAACAAAAGATTTTTTTTTTTTGCATTACCCCACATGTTCAAGGAAAACATTGTTAGGTTACGATTGTAAATGAAATTGTATCACCCATTGAACTATATACCAAGTTACGACATGTAAATGTTATTTAAATGTGATCTGAGTAAACTGTTAAAATACTGCAAAAATTTGGTGCGAAGATTGTAAACAAAAAAGAAATGGTAAATACAACGGAAAGACAGAAATGTATGGAAGTTGATGGAAAAGGACTATTATTATATATTAAAAAATACATATATATTTTACATGTAACCCTAATATACATAATATGTAGCTCCCTATAGTATACATTTGAATGTATTGACTGTACCCTGAAAAATACACGAAGATCAAAATGCAGAGGAAAAATATGAAATACTTGTACATGGTTGTAGTTAATACGTAGTGTAACACGAGCTCCTATAGTTGTAAAAAAAATGACGATTATAATATTATAAACATGTCTTATGTACTTATACACACACAAAAAAAAACATTATCATATTTTCCAGAAGCAAAAATGACCAGTAAAATTCCGTATTTTTACTGGTCTCATATTAAAATGGTATAAATTATTGTGACGAGATGGTCATGGTATCACCAGTATGTATATTACACTGGGAATTCTTTTTATCCATTTTATGTTGACGAGAATTTAATATTATAAAAAGTGTAAGCATTATTAGAAAAAGTAATTATTACGGAGCATGTATAAATATACCCGGGTCGAGATCACCCTGAAAAATACAATATTTGATTTTAATAAAATTGTATAATGTGTATTACACAAGTAAAATGAATACATTAGTAACTAATTATTATTTATGTAATGTAGAAATGTAACTCGTTATTAGTGTAATTATAATTGTTAGGTTGGTTCACCCAAAAAATGGTACTATTCAATGAATGTGAATGTTATTCGTCATTTAAAAAAACAAAATTATTGTTGTATAAAAATAAAACCCCTAAAAATGTTTCAATATCTATTGTCTTGCCTTTTTTCATTTTAACTATAATCTGCATGGCCATTCGAAATTCGAAACTAGTCGCTGGTGGTGAGGTGGTGATAAAAAAAATATATGACACAATTTTTTTCACTTAAAAAATTTTTAAATATAATATATAATATTCTCATTCTCTGGTGTTGTTTTAATATTCGATTGTAATTCTTTAGTGACGTGAATATCTGAAACTGAAACTATTGAATTGAAAGTGTCCTCTTGGGCAGCATCAGAACCATTCATAATCACCCATAGAATTATTTCGTTTTAATGTCGCCGTAAAAAATTACATTAAACCCCAGAGCATACCCACAGCTTCCTAATGTACGTGTTTCAATATTAGCTTTAAGATTACGTGTACATATTTTAATACTTTGTTAAAAACTTCATATTTATTATTATTATTATGCATAAACGTCATGGAAGACAAATTTATTGAGACCAAACAATATCTTCCATATCTTCTATAAGTAATATCGACCATCGTATGTGTAGCCTCGTTGGCATTTGCTCTTGACGTTGCTCCGTATTGATTTTAGCCAAAAATTCCGAAAGGATTTTTGTCCACCATAGTTTGCTATTAAAGCTTGCATACTATCACTACATGTTTTATTACACATATACGTGCTGTTCATTGCAAAAAATATAATATTCACAATGATAGTACATCTTCCATACATTTTTAAAGACCCAGCTTTTTGTCGTATTTCCTGTACACAATTCCAAGCCTCTGAAAATGATTTGTCCTGGAGACATTGCGATTATAAGAGTATAGGCAAAACCTATTACTGATAATAATAATGATCATTGTAGGTGAAGTCACTTTCATGATCAATATTGCTACTGAAAAGTAGCAATATTGATCATTACGTGACCATGTAGGAACACCCACAATTGCCCAAGTTTTGGCTTGTCACGAATTATGTACATTCTTTCATTCGTAGTACATTACGTACATACATCCGTGTTCATAAGTAAAAGTCTGCACTCTGCACAAATAATGCAGTAAAAGCCCAAACGTTTGTCATTGTTGGTGGAATCTGTCATTATTAATGCACAGGGAAATAATAACCGGATTTAAGCCTTCTCCACATTTCCCGATTGTTATCGTCTTGATCAATATACCAATCAATATGTGGAATCAATTTTGCTCTCATTTTCTTCTTTCCCCACAAAAATATTCTTCTCGAATAACACCAATAATTTGTAATCATAAAAAAAAATAGTTGGATGTGGGGGATCGAAACTGGCTGACAACGCCGGGCAAAATTTAATAGGGAAGTTCAAGGAATAGTCCGTGTATTCAAACTTAGTACACGTTCATGTTACACGAATTCATTTATCAATTCTTTAATGCCATAAAAAAAAGTTGGTTATTAACCAGTTTTTGGAGCTAAAATTCGTGCTACTTTTCAATGGTTGTAAAAAAAAATCGTTTATGAATGAATGTAAACACCACAAGCACAGGCTAGTGAGACTCTCATGTGGCATGATGAGAGATAAGACGCAAATGTTGGGCGAGGAAGTCATTTACACTCCATTTTATATTATTACATATTTAGTTGGGTAAACGCATGTTCAAAGTAACAAGTACAAGTTCTTAGCGGCAAAACATTTTTGGCAGCCAGCCGGACGTCTCACAGCACATGAATTATAATTAACCCGTCCTTCGTGACCGCTATCCATAGAGGACGAGATGACGACCAATTGATATCTTCACCAGAATTTAATGAATGATTTACCTCTGAATTAATTCTATTTATACACAAGCTGCTTCCATTTATTACGCGACCCAACTCAAAATGCACGTAAAAATTGTAGACGAATAGTGAACGGTAAACAGTTAATACCGAGCTCTCAATTTTAATTACATCTCATCTCTGGTTCTTTTACTGCACGACCCGTTTTAGGTGTTCATCTCTTCTGTTTATACTTCATATCAATTCTTCCTACTTTCCCCCTTTTCTTGAACGCATCTCTCCATCCAATTTAGTACGTTTCTCCACTTCTCTGCATGTCTCTCTAATTTTCTATATTTGGCTCTGTCTCATTTACTTTCTCTTCCCTCTGCCTCTCTCTCTCTCTCTTCCTCTTATTTTCACTCTGTCTCTCTCTTTTATTTTTTCTCCCTCTCTTATTTTTTCTCTTCCTCTTATTTTCACTCTCTCTCTCAGTTATTTTTTCTCTCTTTCTTATTTTTTCTCTCTCTCACTTATTTTCACACACACACACACTCTGTCTCTTATTTCTGCTCTATCTCTCCAATTTGCTTTCTCTCTCTCTCTCTCTCCCGTGTATTTTCCTCCGAATTTTTCAAAAATTGACTCCTACCTCCCGAATTCCTTTTTATTCTGTCTTTCCCCACCATTTCTCCTTCTCAGCGTCTCTGCTCTGTTGAAAGTCCTCTATCCTTTCCTGTTTCCTTCTCTGTCACTTTCTCTCTATCCATGATTACCTCTCTATCTCTCTGTTTCGCTCTTTTGATGAATCTCCCTTGATAGCTCTCTGGCTCTCTCCGTGATCTTCACAATCTGGGACCAAAATAAGGAATCCCTTTAGCTTTCCATTTATCCCCATGTCCTTTTTGCTGCTCTGCTCTCTCTCTCTCTCTCTCTCTCTCTCTGTTAAATTCATTATCTTGAAAATCTGTTTCACCCAGCCACGTACATATGTATACGGTGGGACGTCAGTATTGACAAAGGCATAAAAACATGTGGTTCCCCGTAGGTGAAGAGAGAGCATTCGGCCATATACTTTCCAGGTGGATGGGATGTTTTGTGTACACAAACTGACTACCCTCGCGTAGTGGGGAAAGGTAAGAATTTGTATTTTTGGGGTCCATACTCATACATGTGTATTATGCTTATTTAGAATGGACGGGGGCAAAAAAAAATTCCGTCAGAATTAAAGCAGGAAACAGCCGGTCGGGTGTTTGGGTTTAATGAAAAAGATTTCTTTTTCATTCCTTTTTATGTATATACATATATGTAGGTATGTTTTTTTCCAAGGGTTGGAACACATTCTACCCGGGTGGGCCTGCGCAAAGAGGACGTCGTGCTCACTGGTTTTTTCAGTAGCAAAATTATTCCCATGGATAATATTTCCCCCTTTCTCTGTCTCTCTCTTATTTCTCTACTGAATAGGGCTGATGCACCAGGAAAAAACACACCCGGACAAAATTTTCTCCAGTAAATAAAATACTGCGGACAATGTGCGAATAAGGCCCGTGCTCCTAGTTTATGTTCGATTACAGCCGAGAGACAAGAATGTGACCAAGTGATCCCTGTGTGATTGTTATTTGTTACTTACTAAAGGACTTTTTTTTTTAAAGTTGTAATTAAGTCTTATTGTCATCCTACGGAATAGAATTGTGACGTTGTTATGTATATATTTTGTAATGTATATGTTTTGAAGTTGTGAAGATCCGTGTTACTTGTAGGAAATCGTTAAAATGTATATACGATGGGGAGGTCATTTCTTTGTTGTTTTGGTATGTATTTTGTTTTGATTTATATATAATTGTATAATATATACTTTAAAAGATAAGTTTTCGCAGATTCTATTTTTGTTTCTTCTAGTCTGTTAGTGAGACGACACAAAAGGGGGACAAGAATGTCACGGTGGTTTTGATCTTTAGTCTTCCACCTTTTTGTTAAAATATTAAATCTCGAGAATTATACTCCCTTAAAGGGGGAACAAATAGTTTTAGATGGGGAAATAGTGTTTACACAATATTTATAAGTTGTGGGAGGAAGCTGTTTTTTTTTTTTTTTTTGGTATTACTAGTCAATTTTGGGTTCCTTTGTTAAGAGTTCCTATTTTTATATTCCTATTGTTTGTCATGTTATTTAATTAATACTCGTGTCTGGCATTATTAAGTCAGGTCGGGAAGAAGATGTTTTGGGGTTTTGTTACAGAATTTCCATTTACTGAATGTATATATTTTAAAAGAGATCTGTTTTGACCACCTCCCCGTATGATCTGATGGTTTGACGTAACCTGTACCGATTGTTACCTCTGAGTGTCCCTGGATATTAATTGATGTACTCATGATAGTGTATTATATAGATTTATGTATAAATGTGATGTGGTTTAGTTAGAGAAAAATGTCATGTGTATTTGTATATATATATAAACATAATACGCACACGTAAATCAGGGATTGATCTATCCGGTATTTAGTCCTTGGTGATACTGCCAACTCCTCATGTTTTTGTGTGATTGTCGGTTGTAACGAGTGACCTTTTGACCAGAATTACGGGGGCTTTATGAATGTCCATAAAGTCTCTCGTCGACTACTGTGGATTTCCTTTTGCCTAAATATGCTCCAATTGAGGACGTTTCGCTCCGTCTTACTCCATGTATTCCTCTTTGCCCTGGGCATCCTCACCACGCTACTTGTCCTTGCTCACCGAGAAGACACGATTGAAGTGTGTGATCCAGCAGTGGGAGTCTCGTCAATTAATAGTAAAAATGATATAATGAATACCAATTATTATTATGATCGAAATAATAACAATGACAAAGGCCTTGATGACAAGATCAAGGGTAGTCCTCCTAATAGTGGTAGAAGCCATTTTAACAGCTATAGTTATAATAACCAACCTCCTCGGGGTCGACGGATTAGTCCATTGAATGAAAGGGAAACCCTGCTGAGGAGTAATAAGACCATTATTATTAATACCAACAATAATAATACTAATCAAACTCACCGTAATCTCGTTAACAGTAGTAATTATGGTAGTGATAGTAGTAGAAATGGACTGAGTGAGGGAGTTGTGATAAATGAGAGCCCCAATGATGACCATGTTTTCTTCTTCACAGACAGAACGCAGACGGAAGAGCCCAATTATTTTGACACAAGTGTGAGTGTCAGCAAGTTACAATTACCCTTTTCATCGAAAGTGAAGCGAAACCTCGTGTACGTGGTCACTCCTACCTACAATCGTCCAGAGCAGATCCCCGAGTTAACGAGATTGGCTCAAGCCCTGCTCCAAGTGAATCATTTAGTTCATTGGGTCGTCGTTGAAGATGTAGATAGACAAACGCCGAATTTAGTGCATTTTCTCAATAAGTTCAATTTACAATATAGTATGTTAAAGTCAGTCAAGCCCAAAGTGTTTGAAAAGGTCGTGGGGAAGCCTCGAGGAGTTGGGGCAAGGAGGGCTGCCTTGGAGTGGCTTCGGTCACATCAGTACTCGGGCGTAGTGTACTTTGCCGATGATGATAATACTTACGACAGCGATATTTTTCGTCAGGTCAATATCTTTTTTATTGTGTGTAAAGTATTGATACTACTAGCCTAGTTGTGCTTCTCCAGTAACATCAACACCCGTCCTTTGTAGCCTCAGGATTTGTATGTATTTCCAGCAGTATTTTCTCAACATCCTTTTCAGCCTCTGTTTTTTTAATGAATGTCCATTCTTTATGCCTTGTCCATATTTTTTTAAATGCCTATGGAGCTTTCGCTTTTTATCCTAATATATTGGGGAAAACGCGTGTTTCTTCATGCTGAGGACGCAATCCGGATGATTAACGTTTTTGATGCGTACCTGTATACATTATATTCAGTGATCTCCATCGTTGTGGCGAGCGATGCGGTGTTTGTAACCTTGAAGTTTGTTCAACTGAACCATCACTGGATGGTGGTGTTGGACAATGGAAAGGTGTTTATTTCGCATTGGTATTATATAGATATGCTTATGACTGTTTTTTACGTGTTTCTAATAGATGGAACGCACAAAGAAGGTATCCATGTGGCCGGTAGGACTAGTCACGGAATTGGGTGTAAGTAGCCCCATTGTACGCCAAGGAAAAGTCATCGGCTTTTATGATGGCTGGAGAGCTGCTCGCAAATTTGCTGTGGACATGGCTGGCTTTGCCATTAACCTTAAATTGATTCACGCTGTAAGTGAGGAGGATGTACATATGATAAGCGTTGCATTATTATTAATTTTTGGTGGTTTTGGTATCGAGAAAAAAGGAGATTTTGTTGGCACAACTGATAGTCATGTATTATAGCACATTGTAGGTAAAAATGCCAAACCGAAGATAATGAAAAATGCTGTGTAGCCATATCCTTACTACCTTTTGGTTTTGGTTTAATAAATTATTAAAAACTTGTTTGGTGCAGAGGAAAAATGCGAATATGCCTTGGGTAGCGGGGTATGAGGAAGATGAAATACTACGCTCATTGGGTATAAATTTACAAGATATACAGCCGTTAGCAAATAATTGCACGGAGGTAAGCACTTGCACATGATACATACGTTTTATGCATTTATTTTTTATAAAGTATACAGATGTGCATACATGCAGAATATGTGTATTTTGATTTCGTTTTCCTTTGTGCTTATCCGCTTGTATTATCAATGTAGAACTTGGAATGGACATGTAATTGTTTGTAATTAAAATTAATAATATTGTTGTATGTGTCTCAGATATTAGTTTGGCACACGAAGAGTGCGAAAAATAATTGGTCAAAGAAGGCGTCGAATTTGAAACCTAGTTTGGAAGACTCTACAAATTTAAAGACATTGTTGAAGAAATTACCCAAGCCGAACTCAAATAGCGCTGGTGGAAAAAATGTTAACCACGTTGCAGATGAGAGCGGATTTTCCATTATGAAATTACTTTTGGGGAGTGGATAATAGACGAAGGAACTGTGGACTCATAAATACGTTGTTCCAAAATTTCCGTATGTGCTCTTGGATGGAATTTGCAAAGCACTTGCCAGCAAATAATTACATGAAAACGTCCATGGATACAATGAAAATGATGGATAGTCATTGTATTAATTAAAATTACAATTTTTAATTCCAAACAAATTACATTTACTAGTACAACTTGACTGTGCCGTACAGTTGACCTGGCGTTAGCAACGCTTGTTGCCTTGCACAGAAAAGGAAATAAAGGTTCCAGTCAGGCGAAGATGTTTGTACACAATGTTATGCGTTTTCGCCTTACTTACATGGTTCATTAAAAGGTGAATTGAGACTTTGCTAGAAAATGTGTAAAAATTCAATATGCACATGTATGCATTCCAGGTGCCCCGTACGGAAAAAATTGCAATAGTTTTATGGGAACAAAGACCAATTTCTATTAGTTTCAGTGCCATAACTTTTAATTCACTTTCAGAATCCAATAAAACTAGCATTGAAAAATCGTATTTCCTTCAAGCACTACTCAAGTACGTCAAAACAAACAAACGAAATAAAAGCACGTGCTACACAAGGTTTAACTCAATCGCCACAATTGTTTATTATTATATCTTCTTCTAATTTCAACCGTTTCATTTTTTAAGTTACTTGATCCGTACCAGTAAAGATAGTAGTATTAACATCACATCTCACAAGGTTTGCGCAATCTTCCAACCACCACCATCACATCAAGACTATACAACAATAATAGCCATAAGATTTAGCGTTTTATACATAATACGTAGATAGAGCTAGAGCTTGCATAGTATCTTGGAACAAACAAAACTTAAAAAAATTGTTATTACTATGTAACAAAGGGAAGTAGGCTTGAATCAGTTTTAACGGAAATTTACATATGTTATACTTTTACAATTTTGTATACCCCTTACAAATTATATAGAAATCGCTAGAAATTTTGGTGTCTTGAACATACGATTGTGTTGTTGCATCACGCTGTTGCTTACAACTCATCCTTTTTAGGAGTGTCGTCATCCTCATCTTCTTCCTCACCCTGATCTGGAGCAGCTTGTCCGTAGAGTCCGTCGGAATCCAAGAATTTTGATAATCCTTCTAAAGTACGCTCGCCGCTGTATTCAATAACCTGGTTATCTCCCTTCTTAAATAACTTGATGGTTGGGAAACTGTTAATCTTGGTATGTTCCAGCTCATTGGCAGTTGAGTCCATCTTGGCGATGACAATACTGTCGTCCTCTTTGTACTTCTCACCCAACTGTTGAAACAAAAAATACGAGTTTAGTATGACAGATTAAAAACTCAAGACATAAGAATTGCAAGGTGTAAATAAATAGGTAAACACATTACTTTGTCGTAAATTGGAGCTAATTGTTTGCAATGTCCACACCACGGGGCATAGAACTCCACAAGAACGCTCTTCTCCTTGTTCATGGCAACTTCGTCGAAGTTGGATGCAACGAGAACCTTGACGGGGGTTTTGTCCCAATCCTCTGGCAATTCCTGGGTCAAAAGATGTTGTTTCAACTTTCCATCCAAGAAATCTTGAACGAATTTTCTCAAAGCAGAACCGTCATCCTCAAGAATATCAGCAGCAGGCTTGTACTTGGCCATCTCTTCTGCCAAACGAATGACACGGGCAGCTGGGATCTCCTCCTTCTTCATGCCAAAGAATTCCAAAATACGTCCGTGATCCTCATCATCAGTGTTGATGCTGACAAACAAGATCTTGTCTTTAAATTCACCGGCCAAAATCTTCTGAGTGGGCAAGTATTTGTCATAGTGTCCGGCGTCCTTGGACAAGAAAAGCAAGACGTGGCTTCGGATTTCACCGCCGAAAACTTTTTGTGCAGTATCATGGTTGAAGTCAACGATGAGTGGGAGGGAGTTGGACTTGATGAATTTGGTAATAGATTCAGCGGTCAGATCGGCGGTTTGATCATTACGGCCTTCATCAAACTTCTTAAACACGACAACGGCATCCCCGGAAACGTCATTGGCCTTGGCAGCATCAGCATCCGTCACAATTCCGAAGGGGAAATCATCAATGCTTCCAGCGGCCTTAAGGAATTCCTTTGCAGCATCAGAGCCGGCGTCAGAGAAGAATCCAACAACAGCTACCTCGGGTTCTTCATGGAATTTCTTGATAGCATCAGCAGAATCCAGGGTGGTAGCAGCTGGACCAGTCTTCTTCAACAGCCAGTTGACAATGTCATCAGCGGTTCTTCCACCACTGTAGTCAATGGGCTTGCCACTTCGGTAAAACTTCAATGTGGGGTATCCACGGACTTGATTCTCCTCAGCTAACTCGTTTTCCTCAGTTGCATCCACCTTTACAAAAGTTAGCAGATAGAACGCATGAGTCATACATACCTCCAAGACTTGCACATGCAACACACATATCCTACATATGTACGCAAACCCCATCATCTCGCATACAAAGCACAATGACAAGTACCACACGCCGTCCCGTCCCATCACCGGCAATGTTTTTTCCAGTTATGGAAATGTACACCAAATCCATACCCAGAAAAACCTTCTGAACTTTGCCATACACCCAATGATCCCACACATATGTTGTACAATAAAAACAACATACATCCGAATTTTGATGTACCATGAAAAAGTTAGTTAAAAAAGCCGAACCTTAGCCAATTTGATGGCAGAGCCCTTGTCTTCCAAAGCCTTCGCCGCTTTCACAAATTCCGGAGCCAAGGCCTTGCAATGTCCACACCAAGGAGCATAAAATTCTACCAGGACAAACTCATTATCGGTGATAGCTTGCTCATAAGTGGATTTTGTGAGAACGAGGACCCCTTCATCAGTCTTGATTTCATCCGCTAAGGAATAGCTAATTGCCATAAGGGCAATGGCGGAAAGTAAAGAGAACTTCATGGTATTTTTTTTGTGTGTTGGAACCTACTGTAACTAGAAGCACTTCTGCCGATATCAAAAACACTACTAACTCCTTTTACAAAACTACTTCTACAATCAGAATAAATTGACGGAAGACACTTGACACTTTTGAGTACTGAAGGGGGGAAGAGGGGATTTCAAAAAAAAAAAAAAAAGAAGGAAAATCTAACACTTTTCTTTTTAAATGTCTTCAAAGAATACTGGATTTACTGCCTGTTTCTTTGGTGGTTGTTGATCGTTGACTGATTCCCTTCCAACAGCTGCCTGTCTTTTTTTCCGGCTTATATGCGGATTTCTCTATACTTTGCTTTTCCACGATTTTTATTTATGATCAAGCTCTCAAAGTAAAGGAATAAAGTCGACAGTGTAGAGAGAGAAAAAAACCAGGGGGGTTGCCTTGCTTTTTTCTCATGACATTCGCTCTTCTTGTATGTACATTGCTCTGGACGAAGACGTGGATATGTATATAATAAATATAATGATTATTTGAGGGGGTTGGTTTCCAATGAAGAGGTTCTTTTACACGGTATATCGAGGGAAAAAAAGTCTTTTTGGATGAGAAGAGAGAGAATGTGAAAGACCTTTAAAAAAAAAAAAGTGTAGGAGAAGAACATATTATTCCATGCCAACGTGGCTCTTCACACTCACAACGCCTGTGGTTCGGCGTGGACTCCTCTCATTGGACAGTTGCAAACTTGCCAAGGTGGAGCACAAAAAACACTGTCAAGTCGCAAAGGACGAGAGGGCCGAGAGATGCGAGAGGAGAGAGAGAGAGACAGAGAGGAGAGAGAGAGAGAGAGGAGAGACAGAGAGGAGAGAGAGAGAGACAGAGATGAGAGAATCTCTCCCTTTGCCACACTGTGTAGCGTCTCTGTATGAAAAACCTGTGCTTAAACTCTCTGCAATACTGGCTCAAGAAAGACCCTTATTATTTATTCCCTACATGGGCTTTTACCACAAGGCCCGCAACAGAGACGTTAAGTGGAAGGTCGTTTTTTGGAGGCAATTTTCACCGGCTGTATCCGCGTGCTTTTAGCTTTTCTCTCAAGGAAATTCCATTTCTCTTTCTATATAGCAAAAGCGGATTGCATCGTAAATTTTTGGGGGAATGAATTCAGGGTTAATTGCTCTAATTTTGTTGGTTCTCTCCCACCTTGTCTCTTCATTTACTGTTTTCTCTTTGAGTGATCTCTCTTTCTCTCTCTCTCTTTCTCTCTCTCTCTCTCTCTCTCTCTCTCTCTGTCTTTCTCTCTCTCCCC
>JAQGBT010001685.1:0-29668 GCA_034698585.1 Disparrhopalites patrizii | reverse complement strand
CCCAGCCCCACCCCTCGATCCTGAACTTCCTTTCCTGGATACCTACCTGGACTTCCTTTATTTCTCGTTAGAATTCAGAATATCCGTAATTTCCGTAAACGTAAACAAGTTAACGTTAACAGGTAACAGGTAAATTAAGTAAAGGCTAAAGACTAGTACTCGCCTTCTTCAGGTCATCCAATTACCCAATTCAGCAGATAGCAGACCCCAAAACTCGCGTTTCCTCGAGGAAACCCCAAAACATCCGAAATGAAGGGTCAGGGAATGCTGAAGAAGATGAAGAACTGGAAAGACCGAATCCTGCAGCATGAAAGGCCGGGCTATGCTGCGTCCAAGAGGTCAGCTTTCCACCAACTCACAAAAGCTTCAAAATTACACCATTGCTCCTTGACTTAAAAACTATACATATACATATATGTACATACATATACATATATGTACATACATATACATATAATACATACATTGTATATGTGTACACTGTACACTGTGTACTTGTGTGTCTCACATCTCTTCTTCTCCAGGTTGGCCGTGGGAAATGAACATGGGCATAAGGGACACCACAAACACCACAAGAAGGTCCATTTTTACCAATTGGTAAGACAGCGACGTGAGCAATTTATTAAATCCTTATGAAGATTTTCATAAATAGTTCCTGGCTAGTAAAATCCTTGATTTGTTAACGCATTACACAATTGCATTTCTTTCTACAGTTCCGGTACACCTCGAAGTCTGACCGATGCTTTGTGACCCTTGCCCTCATCGCCTGTGTCATCGTTGCTGCTGGCTTTCCTGTGCTGAACATTGTGGCAGGTCACATAGCGGCGTTGCTAGCCGAGGTGGCGCAGGGGGAAAGATTTTGCAACGACTCCGTGCCCTACCACGACAAGTCCAGCTGGCAAGTTGATCGGTTCTATGAGTAAGCACAGAGTTTAGCTTCCCCTTATCCCCTTTCATTTTTAATTGCCTCTTCTATCAAAGTTTAATTTTTCCCTAAATGTTCCGCAGAGACTTAGCCAGATATTGTGTTTATTTGATTGCTTGTGGAGTGGTCCAGATGTTGGCTGGTTACCTGGTCATCTCTCTCTTTCATCGGGTTTCCAAAAGAGTTGTAAGCTTTCGGGAGACATTTGTAAGATTGTCCCTATCTCCCAATACCCATGTCCATCCATGGACCATGTCGGGCTACATGTATGTATTTGCGTATAGAGTCACCATTTGCGAGTCAACTACTTTGAAGGACTTCTGCGACAAGATTTGGGCTGGTACGACACGAGAGACGACAAGAGTTTCACCACGCGAATCGAAGAGTAATATTTTTCCCTACTTCTTAAACTAATTAATTCGCTGGATGAATTCATGCAGATCCAGTTCACGCCATAGCAATACTCGTACAAAACATAGATTGTGAAAGTTGAAGGTCTTCATTTTTCAAATGGTCTAAAGTCAATCTGTTTGGATTGGACAGAGACGTCCGGATTATTGAGCAAGCCATCGGGGAAAAGCTGGGTCTATTCGTATACTACGCCCTCAACAGCTTGTTTTGCTTGCTCATCGCCTTCTTCTACGGCTGGAAGCTGACCCTTGCCCTCCTGGCCCCTTTCCCCATCATGGCCGTCGTGGTGCTCTTCATCGAGGAGGCCCAGTGCCGACTCACGGTGAGGGAGCAGGCGGAGTTTGGGAAATCCGGGGCCATCGTTCAACAGGCTCTCATGAACATTAAGACGGTCTTCGCCTTCGGAGGTCATGAGAGGGAAGTGGCCAAATATGAGGCCTGCCTCACCAAGGCCCAAGCCTTCTCCAGGAGGCGGGGCTTCGTGACGGCCTCCGGCGTCTCCGTCGCCTGGTTGTTCAATTTCCTCAGTTATTCCATGGTCATCTGGTACGGCACGTACCTCCTGGTGTCCGACTGGAACAAACAATGCACCCACGAGCCCTATGTTTACGATGTGGGCACCGTCATCATTGTAATTTCCGCTATCAACACTTTCTACAATCCACATATTATTATACAGAACATGTACCATGCCTTATTTGCGTTATTTCATGCCGTTGTTCCATATTTTCTAGATTATTTTCAACGTCTTGGACGTGGAATTCAATTTGTCACAGTGCATGCTTCTCCTGGAAATACTCTCGCAAGGATGTGGGGCGGCCACGCCAGTTTACACCATAATTGATAGGTGGTTGGTTAATACATAATAATACATGCATACATCACATACACGTACTTGCTCTATTGATATTACTCTCAGTTTGGCTAAATTGTAATGGAATGAATCCCAATCCGGACAGAATACCAGACATTGACTGTTTTTCCGAAGACGGACTTATCCCCAAAGGGAAAAGGCTCCGGGGAAAGATTGAGTTCCAGGACATGGGATTCATCTATCCAGCCCGACCCGATTTTCAGGTACCATTGTATGCTTAAAGGCATTCCCAGTTAATAGACAATAATATCCAGTTTGAACGCAGGTGTTGCAGGACCTGAATTTGACCATAGAGCCAGGGATGACTGTGGCATTGGTGGGAAATAGTGGCTGTGGGAAATCAACCTGCTTGCAACTCCTCCAGAGGTTTTATAATCCAACTGAAGGAAAGGTGAGCGGATGTCCTGGTGCAGCTGTGAAGAGTTAACCTCACAATTGACAATTTGATACTGGAGAAAAACGTGTAGGGTGCATTTGCCTCAAACTCATAATGTACTAATGCTCCATTCATTGCAGTAGATTTTAGTGGATGAGAAGGACATCACATCTTACAATGTGAAGTGGTACCGATCTCAAATTGCTGTGGTGGGGCAGGAGCCGGTCTTGTTCAACACCACCATCGTAGAAAATATCAGATATGGAAAGCTCGGGGTCACTAATCAAGAAATAGAAGACGCTTGCAGACTCGCCAATTGCCATGGATTTATAGAGTCCTTGCCCAAGGTAAGTCTATAGATATTAGGGGTGGCAACCATTCTATTTTGAATCGGATTTTTTGATTCAATTCGATTCAAGTCAAATACTTGAAAATTTGATTCGATTCTTGGAACCGTGAATCGAATTATGTAATTCGATTCAAGACGTAAATCGGGTCATATTTAACTGAAATTCGATTCATTCGGTCCATTATTTAATTAATGCAAAATTTTTGGGTACTCTTTCGAAGCAGAGCAATAAGTAATAACCATCATAATATTGCAGCATATTTAAATCAACGGTAAATATTACATCAAAGTTACTTCGTTACTTGCATTTATTTAAAGTGACAAATTATTAGACTTAATTATATGCTTAGCATTGACAAAAACATTGATTATATGCTTAACATTTGTTGTAAAAAGTGACAAAATGTGCCACAAAAATATATTTTTTGGATCGTTTGATCATGATTCGATTCAATCCATGGCTTGAATCGAACCGAGTCGAATCATTTGCATCATGAGTCGGATCAAATTGCGAATTTCGATCCGATTCGGGCTTGGAAACGAATGGAACTAAAAATTTTGGATCAAATCGGATCGATGCCACCCCTAATAATATGGATGTATTATGTACGTATGTATTTATGCATGTTTTTTGTTCTTGATAGCTATCATTTAAACCGACGCGAGCTAATCATTCTGGTGTACATCCGAGGTCTTTTCCAATGCTTTTGCAGGGGTATCAAACCATGGTGGGCGATCGGGGGACGCAACTGTCTGGAGGGCAGAAGCAAAGGATTGCCATAGCCCGTGCCTTCATACAAAACCCGTCCATTCTCCTCCTGGACGAGGTGACCTCTGCCCTGGATAATAATAACGAATACATCATTCAGAAGGCCATTGACTCAGTCCGTCGTGGTCGAACCACGATTTTGGTCACTCACCATCTGCGAACTGTTCGCAACGCTGATCTCATCGTCGTCATGGACCATGGGCAGGTGTGTTCTGCTTCTTCCAGGCTCCGGACGGTTTGAAAGGGTTAGCTCAGTATATGTAATTCCGTTTTTTTCTATTTCACAGATAACCAAATCAGGAACGGCTCAAGAGCTCTTGCACGCCTTTGAAATGTACACGGACGGGGAGGATCAAGAGTTTTCCCGGATTTCGTACAGTGTCATCGACCCGGAAATGAACGATAAATATCGGGCTGTCTCCATCGATGGCAGATCCATCGCACCCGTCGAAAATGCCAGTTGTGACGATGATGGAAGCAGAGCATCTGTCATGTCCACCGTCTCACTAATAGTTCCGCCCGCAACCCCCGGCCAAGTTGATGACTTTGATCCCGAGCAGAAAGGCTACTTTGATAAAGTAAAAAATTCCAGGCTTGTAAAATCCAGACTTCCTGTTTTTTTAAGTCGTTTGATTGGCTTTGATACCTTAAGCGCATACACACATTTTTCTGGTGTAATCTAACGACTCCGCATGATTCTCCTTTTTTTTTTGCAGATTAAGTCTTTGTCAACTTTAAGTTCGATTTTCAGTCTGGTCTTGATGGACAAGAGAGTGATTCCACTTCTGCTACTGGGCATTCTCTTTAGCATCGCCCACGGCCTCGTCGTCCCAGCCACGGCGTACTTATTCGATGAAGTTCTTCAAATATTTGTGTTAGAGGATGCAGACGCGGCCTCCCACGAAGCGGAACATTTGATCTGGCACTTCCTCATTCTTGGGTGTGCCTCCGCCATTATTATTTTCTTTGCCATCCTCACTTTCTCCTTGTCCGGAGTTCGAGTGTCCAATCTGTTGCGGAAGCGAATATTTAGAGCCATAATAAGTCAAGATTTGGGATGGTTTCAAAAACCATACAACAACGTCGGCATCTTATGCTCCCAGATTGCCGAAGATGCTGCTTTAGTTCATGAGGTAAAAAATCAGTACTTGAATTAGAAATCCTCCCATGCTGCTAGATTTGCTAGATCGCCAGATGGCTCCACAAAGTGCGAGACGAAGTGTTCATCTGCTACAACAAATTGAATGAAATAAAGGGATATTTATTGTCAGTCACATCACAATTGCAGGCCAGCGGGAATCACATGGAGACCTTGACCCAATCCATCGCAACGGTCGTTTTTTCGGTCATACTCAGCTTCGTTTTGCATTACAAGCTCGCCGGAGTTGGCCTGGCTTTCGTCCCTCCCATCCTCATAGCATCTTTCTTTAATTCAAAATGGGTGGAGAATCAGGAGTCGGACGAGAAAATGTCCCAGGAACTGGCATCCACCACGTCTTTCCAAGCTGTGACCAATATACGAACTGTGGCTAGTTTAAATCTCCAACGGTATTTTTTACGGAAATACCAAGGACACTTGGACCACACTCGCAGGTTTGGTCATTCCAAACATTTAAATGCGGTACCGCATTTTATAGAGTTAGCAAATGGATTTTGAGCTTCCTTTGCCTGAATTATTTTAGACATTCATCCCGACAATCACACGTTCTGGGAATTGTGTTCGGCGTGTCGCAGGGAATTATGTACTTTGCTTATGCCGGAGTCCTCTTCATGGGCGGAAGCTTGGTTCAGAAGGAAAATCTGAACTATGCTGTTGTTTTTACGTAAGATGAGGTCAACACAGCAAGTAAAAAAAAGTAGTTACAGCAGTATATACTCATTAATTAATTAAGGCCTGCTGGACGTACTGGATGGCTGGAATGTCCAGGTTTTTCAAGTCTAGATCATTATCTTTGCATCAATTATAGTCGTATGTTGCATCCATGGATTTATACAGTTACTTAATACATAACTATACATATCACATATGTATGTACATCTATAATTGTTTCTCCTTGTAGAATTGGCGAATTATTAATTTGGACCATGCTGGAAATGGGACAAACGTTGGCATACTTGCCCGATTTCACGAATGCAAAGGTGGCGGCCGGGCGTATGCTAATTATCTTGAGAAGGAATCCATACGTAGTTGATGAGACCGTCGGACACACTTTCGTAATTTTTTAACTTTCTTCACTTTCTGACTCTTGGTAATAATATCTAGTACACACCGTATGCTTAAAATTCTGAAAGCTTGCCTTTCTAGCAATCTAACGAGTTGAAAGGAATCTTCCTCATTGTTTGGGCAGGATTCCACGGATGGGAAATTGGAGTTCCAAAACGTGTGCTTCCATTACCCCAGTAGGAAGAATTATCAAGTGCTGAAAAATGTTTGTTGGGACGCGGCGCCTCACGATCACATCGCCATAATCGGACCGAGTGGAAGTGGGAAGTCGACGGTGGTGGAATTGATTTTAAGATTCTATGATCCAACTACAGGAAGAATTGTAAGTTCCCCCGATGTAAATCCCCTCCGCTGAAGTTTAGCGGAACCATTTTAAGCGTCTTAATCACTTTTGTATGACTACATAATATCTGGTAGCTCCTGGATGACACGGACGTGAAACATTTGAACGTGGCAAGTCTTCGGTCTAACATGTCGATCGTGTCTCAAGAGCCGAGTTTATTTGACGACACAATCGCGAATAACATAGCGTACGGTGATAATACCCGCGAAGTTCCAATGGAGGATATCATCGCCGCCGCGAAAATGGCCAATATTCACGAGTTTGTCACAGAATTGTCAGAGGCAAGTCACGTTATTGCCAATATTTGTGTTCGTGATTAGCTTATACACACATATTACATAATGTACACACATACATAGGTACATAAATGCATATGTATGTTGTACGCTTTTGTATTGTGTATGTACATACATATTGTATTATTGGATTTTATACATATTGTGGATTTCCAGGGCTACGAAACACGAGTGGGAGACCAAGGTGTGCAGCTCTCGGGAGGGCAAAAGCAGCGAGTTGCCATCGCTCGAGCGTTGCTAAAAGATCCGAAAATATTGCTGCTGGATGAAGCCACATCCGCGCTGGACCGGGAGAGCGAGGATATTATTATGGCGACGCTGGAAAAGGTGGAGGCAGACAGGACGTGCATTAAGGTGGCTCATCACTTGTCCCACATTCGAGACTGCAAACTCATCCTGGTCGTCAATTGTGGACGGCTGGTGGAAAGTGGAACTCACGCACAACTCATTAAACTCCGGGGTATTTACTACCAACTTTGGTGTATTCAGGCTGGGATCAGGACAAAAACATGACCCTTAGTAGTAGCTGCTAGCTGCCTATTATAAACATTAGATATTGTTATTATATATTAATTATTATAAATGACAGAACATAAATAATAGATATAAATACATGACATACATATAAATCCTGGCGATCTCATTATTTCAACTCTGTCATGGGAACGTCGGGACGTGAGGAGTCTCAGGACTCGGGGGACAGAGAATGTCCTTCATCATGTCTGGTAGATGGTACACGTAGGGGGAGCGAGTAACTGTCCGCGCTTGGACTTTCCGAAATCCCGAATCTTAAAGTGCCGATTAGAAGAAAATTCTATGGTGCTCGTTGCTCGTGCTCTCCGTGTAGTGTAAAAAATGTACACGCATAAAAATAAAAATGAGATGAGAGGATAAAATCGCGGTGAAGAAGAAATTGTGCAACCCGATTCAATTATTGCATTTCACCTCATGGCGTCATGACAATGATTTCATCTCAGTTCATGTACACAGTACACACACAGGTAATAAATGGAGGTAATGTAAGAACATACATGTTATCTATTATAGTCAAACTACAACCTGAAAGCAAAACCAAGCTTAGGTCGAAGTCGAAGGTCGAATTCATAATTTGATTTCGACCGGAACCAGAACTAATTTGTCAATATGACAAATGACCACTTCTGCAGATATTATTCTTCTCGAGGAAAAAATTTGCCTACTAGCATAGCTGCATTGCACATAGGCTGAATCAAGAAAACTTTCCTACTCCTTTCCTTACTCCTACATAATTGGCGAAATCTGACGACAATTTATCACTTATTACATGTAAATTATGTAGTTTCTCTCACTATAGTATCACTTGCGTTTCGGTTTAATACAATTTATTGAGAAGGCATTCGGCATAAGGAATCATTTACATTTACATAGTAGATAGTAGATTGTACGTACTAATTGCACTCGCCAAGTCGCCAATGTCATGGGGGAACCGGGAGACGTAGCGAACCTAAGGACCGAGACATCGGAGCAGAAAGTTCCACCCAGGAAAGCTAAAGCTAATAAGGTTCGTTTTCGATAGAATGAGGGTCTTTCCAATTCCAACATACGTGATCCTCAAGTAAGCTGACTAATATTTGTATGTAAATGTTTTTTTGTACGCTATTTTTCCGATAAACTCTTGTCAACCAATGAAGAATCGTGATGAAGAGAGCACTAATTCCGGTGATCCCGATAGAGGTATTCTCACTACATATGTACTTTTATTACTTATTGTTTTAGTATGGTAATTACGAAAATCCGAAAAAGCAAGTTTGTGGGATAAAAAAGCTGTAACAAATGATAATAGCATACAACATAACGACACTGGCTTCTTTTCATTCTTGTTTGTCGTCCTAGGCGTGGAATACCCGCAGCCGGAAGTGGGTCAAAGTGTGGTCATTCTTATAGCAAAGCTTCAGTTTACAGACAGAGATGTCCGACATAAATTCATTAGGTGCGTTGGTCTGTACTGTTGTTCTTTTATGTACTCGCCCAGACAGGAAGATTTAATGATATGCTGCTTCATCTTACAGGAAAGTTTACTTGCTACTGCTCGTTCAGATACTAATAACAGCTACTACAACAGGGATTTTTTTGTACGTTCCACCTCTAAAACAGTTTGTGTACGAAAACGCTTGGCTGACCTATGTGGCATACGCTTTGCTGTTGGTACTGTACATCGTCATTATTTGCTGTGAAAGTGTGCGTCGAACAGTTCCTGTGAACTTCTTTGCCCTCATCACATTTGACCTAATAATGGGTTTCGTCTTGGGTGTAATATCTGCGCATTATACGTAAATGTGTTTTTTAATCAGTAATCAGCAATCACGTAATCAGTACTATATTTAAATATAATTTAAATACACATAATAATTCGTACATATTAATATTATACATACGTATACAGATACATTATGCATGTGCTACTCAACTTCCATTCCACTTTCATTCAATACATATTTTCTGATTAACATAGGTTTCTGATGTATTTTTGCAGCTTTTACTCAATCCTGCTGTCCACCGCAATCACCTTTAGCGTGTTTTTAGCGCTGACTTTATTTGCGCTGCAAACAAAATGGGATTTTACACTCTGTGGCGGATTTCTTGTATCCTTAAGCCTTGGGTTACTAATTATGGCGATCTTCATGATTTTCTTTCGCCACATATTTCCTATTCTTCAAATTGTATATGCCACCCTACTTGGAGTTTTGATTTGCTTCTATATAGTCTACGATACTCAAATTATGATGGGCGGTAGACACAGCTACGCTTTGTCACCTGAAGAATATATTTTTGCAAGCTTTAACCTGTACGTTGACCTGGTCTTCCTATTTTGTATGGTGCTCAGTTGTTGTGGTACTCGCCAGTAGCTCAATGTTATGGGCCTTGGCGGACGAAGTGACTGAACTGGTGAACTGGCATCGTACATTTGATGTGCAAAAGCTGGTAGATAGGTACATATAAAAATACTGATTATATGTACATAAAAAATAATAAATTAAATACATAATAATATGTAATACATACATAATATGTGGTAGTGGTAATCAATTCCACTTATTATTCATATTCTTTGCTGCTGCCGGCTGAAAACCTTCAAATAATTTTCTAAAAATGTGCGTATACAACAAACAAATACCCAACTCGTTTTGCGTTCAAATAAATGAGTCAAACCACGTAACAAGAAGGTAACTTCTATTTCCAGCACATATGTCTGTTCCAATCATAGCTTATCTAACAATATATCTAGTCATAAACGTGTTAAATTCCTAAACTTCTATTCGTTTTAAAGCTTCCCATTGCCTGAAGTTACTCAAAGTGTATGGATGTGGATGCCGATTGCCGGTCAATCAGCAACAATACACTAAAACATATATTAGAATTAGCGATGGATGTGGAACTGAAGCTTGATCACTCTAGATCTACAACTGTCACGTTTTCAGTCTCCACGACTTTGCCATTTTCGTTGCTCCAATGATGTGGTGTCCGATACTTTTTTGCAACCTTGTCAAATGTAGATTCCGAATGTCGTTTTTTCTGGTTTACAAATTCCGGTTTTAAAGTACTACTGGTTTCCTCAAAACCGGTCGTTTTTTCCGGCCTGTAGTGGCTTAGGACATGACTCTCGAGAATCCATTTATCGGCGAAAGTTATTCCACAATAATTGCACTCGTGTAGTGACGGAGAATATTCAAGGTGAGTTTTTTTGTGATGCTCTAGTTCCAACTCCGATGAGCAGGTTAACGAACACGTGGAGCACGGATATTCCAACGGAATGCGGTATGCATAAAGATGATGTCTCCGAAGACTTTCAATATCACTAAACATCTTTCCACATACGGGACAAATATTTCGCGAACTTTTACTCTCATTTTCGTTAATGATTACTTTCCGCGTTAATGGAATGTCGTCGACATCAGACCGGTAATAATACGAATACGAGCTGATCCGTTCTTCACTGTCTTCTTCCGTTTTAATACAATATGATGAACTTTCTGTAATACACATTGACACATGGCAGCCAACATATAGGTAAAGATAAATAATAATAACATTTCTTTGTAGTTAAATCTGCACCGGTTTTAGATTGGGGTTTACTTATAGAGAACCTAGATGTGCTTGTGCTTACCTAGAGAATCCGTTCCCTGATGATAATATGTATCCTCATCCTCATTATCTGATTCCGATGACTCGGATTTGATGTTGCGTGATACGACATCCTCACCAATATGGTAACTAGTATCTGGTTCCTGCATCATCACCATCGGGTGCAACAATAAACATTAGCAACTTATGTTTATGCAAACTCGTACATATTATGTAGACGTATAGGTAATAGGTATACAATAACATATATGCATAAAAAAACAATCTGTAAAATACGAACCGCCGACAATGACCACGGAACAGCATCACTGCCATTAGCTTCATTTATCGTTCCAATAAATGAATTAAGGGCTTTTGTAAAACTTGAACTTTCGCTTCGGCTAGAAAATCCAATTCCCACAAACTCTGCAATAAACGCCCACAGTTAGTGTTCCAAGCGTACATGTACATATAGGTACTAGGTACATGATGCGGTATATAATATGCACATTTAAACGATTTGAACGTGCATACTACTCTAGGCAAATGGTTGTAGAAGCACTGAAAGTTTATTGAAAATGACCAGTTATGCTGCATCATAAATCCCCAAGTGTTTAAGCAATTCTTTCAGAAAATATGATAAACAATAAATGGAACACACGAACCCGGCTCTTGGTGTTTGGATGAGATTCTCAATGAGAAATAGCGTGAAGAATCTAGAGTGGGTTGAAGCGTCTCCCCCGGGTACTGGTTGACCGAAACTTGGAAGTATAAGTCATCATCTTGATCTAGTAATTGCAAAACCAGATCACCCTCAGCATCCGCCATTAATTTCATGCTTCCTGCTCCTAATGGTTTCTTCAAGTTCCAGGAAGTTGCTCTAAATTAATTGGGCATGTATTATTATGATTTAACATTTAAATACCAGCTAAAGCCATAAACACTAACCAAACAAGCAGTCAAATATTAAATGTACACATTTATTTAAAGTTACGGATGATGAACCTGAACAGAAGAACGTATATACATGGATACAGTTAACACTTTTTTTTATTGTTTGATGAGTAACATTAATTGAAATTAAGTTCATAGAAATAATCCTTAGCCACAATAGTACAGATCTGTGGGCTTTTATTAGGACCGTTTGGCTGACCCCAATTTTAGTTTCACATCAGTTTAACTTTTATTTAGAAAGAAAAGTTAGTAAGCTGACACATGACCTCTGCTCTGATTCTCACGACATGCACAAGATCAAGTGTGAAAAGTGAAAAACCATGAACTTACTTGCTCCTACAATCATTTGGGATTTTGAAGAAGAAAACATCGGCGTTTGCAAACAATTCTTCTGGTTTAATTTTGATGTTCATGTCGAATGTAAAAACAACTGCTACAAGTGGATGATTGGAATGAACTTTGGCCCGTAAACGTAAAGTACCGCAGTTCGTATATTGCACTTATTTAATCTAATTGCTAGGTAGTTATTTCAAGCAAGTTTCTGGAGTTTCAGAAATAACTGTCTCTTGTGCAAAACTCAGGAAAATTCCCAGATAAAAAATGTTCTTTCTATATTCAGCAGTCAGCAGTATATATGTATATACATGCAGATATACACATAAATAAGCAAAAGTACGAATACATTGCATAGTGCATATATATGGCAAAAAGGTGCAAAATAATAATATTTTTGAATTCTAAAAAATGGGACAGTGAACAGTGAAGTGGAAGTGGGCAAAATGGAAATGGAAAGTGAGTACAACAATTTAATATTTCATTAAATTGCTACTTGCTTTTTGAGTTTTCCTATACATTTCCTTTCGGCTTTTAACTTTGCATATTTAAATTAGATATTGATATTAGATAATCTATTCCACAGATACTAAATACAAATACTAACAATTAGTAAATAGTAAAATATAAATTATAGACAGATATATGGTGTATATTCCATTTAAAAGGGGAATCATTATTTCATTATTTGTAATTATTTAAGAGGCTGAGAACAGGTTTTTTCACACAATACCATGTATACAAAAAAAGCACTACCGCCGCCTCTCGGGCCTATGAATCAAAAGCGCGCACAACCACCATCGACGTGTGCAAAGATAAGCAGGTATTTTCGTTTTTTTAACGGAAATGCCTGAGAAAACACCATGCGGGGATGCAGGTGAACATCGAACTAAATAGTTCTCAATTCTAAAACACCTTGACCTTGTGACTGCAAGCAGTATTACTATTATTAATTCCTTGTTTCTTCCTTATTTTTGAAATCGCGTGAAATATCGGTGTTTACCAGTTATTACAAGAAAATACAAAAGTGTAGATATATCCATACATATTTGGTGTTGGTATATACATATACAATAAATTATACACCAACCGGACCAGCCTTTCACCGATTCCGCCGAAAATATAATTGTGGGATCACGATCAATTTTGACAGACATCATATCTATTTATTCAGGTAATTGTTTTTAAGACATGTAAACGGCACCGATCGTTGCCTGATTATCTCGCTCGAGTTCGAGTCCATGAAAGTGATGTGAATGATTTGAATTCTAAAAAATTCGATGCATAGTGACAATGTTGATCATGTTTGAAGGAAAATGCTGTCAAGTACAAGGAGCGGGAGGCCCCTGTGGAATCCTCTACTGTGCACCGTCCGAGGAATGGCCACTGTGAAACAAATTTCTCAACGACTGAGAGGTGTGAGGAATATGCAAAAAATCACTGCATCCATGAAGATGGTGTCCGCCTCGAAATTCTCTCGAGCTGAGAAGGAACTCCTGCTGGCCAGACCGTTTGGAGCAGGAGCGCAAATGTTCTTCGAGAGGGCAGAGGTCACAGAGCCACCTCCAGAAGAGGGCATTCCAAAAGTCCTCTTTGCTATCTCTTCCGACAAAGGCCTTTGTGGTGCCGTCCACACCAATATCGGCAAAAGAATCAAGGTTCGCCATTCAAGAATCAACCGTCCCCGCTGCTTGTATGAATAGATAATGACAAAGATGATTGATATTACACATGTATTGTTTTAATCCAGATCGAGGTTGACAAGACAGATCCCGAGAAGAACAAAGTGATCTGCGTCGGGGACAAATCAAGGGCCAATTTACAGAGATTGTATTCCAAATACTTAGTCATCACTTCCAAAGAAGTGGGGAAAGCTTCCGCTACTTTCACTGTATGAACTTATTAAACCAAAAATTACATTTAAATAGAAATAGTAATACACTAGCATGAGATCATGACAGTTAAGATTTGAGAAGACAGTGTAAAGCGATCTTCTCACCCACTCGTCTGATTCCGAAAATCGCTTGTTTTTACAATGACAAACATAGGATGCATCGAAAATTGCTCAAAAGGCCCTTTCCGTAGGCTACAACTTCGGTCAGGGAAAAATCATCTACAACCGATTCGTGACTGCTGCATCGTACAAAACATCCACTCTTCCCGTCATTAGTGCGCAGCAGGTCATGGCAGCTCCTAAATTGAGTCTTTACGATTCCATTGATGGCGAAACGATTCAAATGTACATGGAGTACACCTTGGCTGCTTTGCTGTTCTATTCTCTCAAGGAAAATGCTTGCTCGGAGCAATCGGCCAGGATGACGGCCATGGACAGTTCCAGTAAGAATGCCCAAGCTATGGTGAGCAAATTGGAGTTGCTCTACAACCGAACGCGTCAAGCACTCATTACTACTGAATTGAGCGAAATCGTTTCAGGGGCTGCTGCAATTGATTCCGGTGATAAATAATCGCTTTAATGTATAGAGATATACAACTATCAATATACTTACTTACTATCAATCCATTCAAGTGTAACTGTAAAGAAAGAACATCAAATAAACTTCAATCTGTTCGTAAAACATATCTCGTTTTATGGTTCTTCCACTGGACCTTTTACTAAACAGATGGCGTAGCTAAAAAATGTACTTATTTTTATAATTCTTTAAAAGTTGATTATATTTGTGTGCATTTAATGGTTTCAGCATGTTCTTGTTTTATAAACTCACACTTAACATCAAAACTATCTACCTAGCTTTTCTTACAAATAAATAATATCTATTTTGGCGATTTCGAAAATGTAATGACTAAATTATTATTGGCATATGTCATAGGAAATCAAGTTTTAGATTGACAGATAGCTTATCTGGTGTTTTCAGTTGACTTTATTTCTAAGTTGAACAAAACTAGACACTGCACGCTGAGACTGGTCATAAATACAAATACATTCTTCGTATTTCGAAACCCTGTCCAACCAGCAGAATCAATAAATGATCGTCATACAATTGTGTCAGACAAATATCTTGCACATCACACACACCACAACGAAAGCTTTTCAGAAATGATCTGTCATTGAATTTTCTCACAGACACTGCTTGGTCTGCTGATGCAGCTACTACGTAGTCGTTGACAACTGAAGCCGCGTTAATAGCTGCAGAG
This sequence comes from Disparrhopalites patrizii, assembly GCA_034698585.1. Classification (NCBI taxonomy): domain Eukaryota; kingdom Metazoa; phylum Arthropoda; class Collembola; order Symphypleona; family Sminthuridae; genus Disparrhopalites; species Disparrhopalites patrizii. The sequence goes on along the minus strand of JAQGBT010001685.1, from coordinate 14,560 downwards.
TGACACAATCGATCTTCATCCACCAACTGAAAGCGAATACCTTCATCCTTTCGTAAAACACTCATATGCACTTGAAAAATTTTGAGCACACCGTTATCTGATCCAGTTACCAAATAAGTTGAATTTGTTAAATGTGCAATTTGCATCGAAGTAATTGTAGCTTCTGCTGCATAAATGCTATGAACGTTAGATCCGGATCGATTTGGTGGTGGCGTAGGGTTATGGATATCAAATATAGAGCTCGGAAACCATCCCACCTGGCCAACAGAATTTGCCGAATACACGTTTGTGCCCAACCTCTGAACACAAGTCAATGCATGGGGTATATTTTCGTTAAAACCATGGAAAGTCGAAGTTAATTCAATTTTTTTGTCCTTGAAAGTTAAAACGCGGAGTAGGCCATCAGAACAAGCACACACTAAAGTAAAATGACTACGTCCTTCCTGTTTAAAATTGATATCCATAATTCGCATATCCGTATTCGAGAAGCTTGATTTCCCATCACTGTGTAAAATCATTACCATCGCTGATGTTAGCTGAGTCCATGTGATGTTCTGATTTCTGCAATCTATTAATAATTTAATTGTTGTTAGCTTTAAAACTCAATGTCCAATTACCGAAATGGCAGTGACCTTTATAGAATTTTAAGAAATGAAATTATCTATTGAAGCTAGTAAAATCGGTATTAATGCAATTATTAGTACTTACGCAGCTTGGACACCACTAACTGTGATCTACCACCTCCGCTAAACACATGCAATGCTAACTCTTCTTCCTCCGGGGAAACCTTCACAACGCGAACGCTTGAAGCATGACTTTTTAGTTTGGCTATTCTTTTTGTAGTCACAGTAGTTCCATGTACAGAAGCTTCAGAATACCGGAGAATCCCATCCTCTCCCGCGGTCACTATACCAAAGTTGGAGTTTGAAGTAGGGTTTTGGATGCTTTTGAATGTTGTAATTGAGTTTATTGTTTTCCCCCCAAAAATTCCTCCCTTGATATAACAAAATACACATTACTCCACGATCTGCGGGAAATCGGAACTATGATGTGATTTCTCTGTTCTTTATGCTTCTACATTCTCACTTGAATAATAGAGGTGTTTAAAGAAAATTTGCAGCAGTATAATTGCTTTCGTCTAATAAAAGCAAACGTTGTCACACCATTGAAAGCAATATCCCACGACCTGTGGGCACCACCACAAAAGAATTTCTTCACTATGTGATCATTCACTATATCCAGGACCACAAAATCGTTCTGAAAAACAAAGCCCACTATCTATAGTGTTTGATAACTTGCTCTGTGAATAGTATTATAGTGAATACGTAAATAGCTAAATATTAAATAAAAAAAAGTATAGCTTACCTCAGCAAAGCCACAGGCAAATGTTCCATTTGGAGAATTTATAAGCTTTGCGTTCCATGTTAAACAAGATTCAACCTTTTGAATAATCACTAATTCAGGCTGAGGGTTCATTTCCAGCTTCAGATTAATTATGGACCGGTTTCTACCCACCGACCATAAAGTATTCCAGTCGGGACCTACTTTAAAATCACAAACTCCGTACGAACCATGTAGTTTGGGAATAGTAAACAGCGGAGTCTCTGAAGGTTTCCCACTATCGAACAGGTGAACATTGCCTAGTTCGTCGCTTAAAATAAAAAATACTTTCTCATACGATGTCAACAGGACGGCAGCGGAAACACCTGGTTTATCCTTCCAATTAAGTTTCATTTTATGTTGTTGATTGCATACAAAGTCGTCCTCACTTTCAAGCTGAAGAGAATTATTCCATTTGACAAGATACATGTGTACGCAGGTCGCAGCAACAATGACACCAGTATCAATCCAGTGCAGACTGACAATTTTAGAATCCAATTTAAATTTGAATAAGCAACACCCAAAATTTTCAGAGTAGTCACGGGCATTTTGTTGTCTGTTAAAAGAAACGAAGTAAATCCATCCATTTTTTGATCCAACGGCGAAATTTCTTTCGTGGGGAGCGACTGTCAGAGTATTGTATGACATAAATTCCGAATCTCTAAAGAGACATACTTGTTTGCCGTTTGGTTTGATAAGAATAAATCGTCCTGAATTCATCGAGACCAAAATCTCCGAAGTCCTGAGACACGTAACATGGCGAGGGTAATCGTTACTTGAACCTGATTTATTAAAAAGATCGGACTCACGTTTGCAGGTTAGAATGATTACATATTACAATAATATGATAGCAGTTCGTACACTTATTTATGTACACGTGTAGGCTTATTGGTAGTATCAGGCCAAATATCTTAAGAAGCTTCTGCATGACTTTACTAAGTTTCTATCTCTTCCGCTCTAAAACACAGATTTCACTAACCAGAACTATCGGCTGGATCAGATTCTATTTCCAAGGCCGTATTAGTGACCTCATTGCTGATAGTCCATTTACACACGGAACCATCGTCAGAGCCCGAAATCTGCAAGGCATGTAGAAATTGAATTACTATAAAAGCAAAACATCAACACTTGTGCTTCTAAATGCATGAACTTCGTCCTACTTCTTTCTCGGGCTATTTTAAAGTTTTCAAAACTGACAATGAGTACGTACGATTGAATTGTCTTCATAATCTACGCGGCAGCACCGAATATCCACAATAGACGGACCTGAAAAATATTTAAGTAATTCCCCAGTGGTACTCCAGAGTATCACATTCGAATCCTAAAAAAATAAAATAAATGAAATCCTCTCCGCTGTTACTCTTCATACTCGGCATGAATAGTGCGCTGCGTTAAAAACCTAAGCATTTTTACCTGCCCCGCTGAGATTATATATTCAGCACAAATATCTACGTCCCAAACGCGTCCAGTGTGACCAATCATTTCTGATACCAAAGACACTGGACAAGATTCATCTTTCCCAAGCCGTGAAATCGGGCAATGAAACTTCCAAGCAAATACACTACGCTGATCGGTTGAGGCGACAAGTATTTGGTTTTTATCACAGTATTTCAAGCTCAAAACTGACCCCTGCGAAAACGCCAAACAATTAAAATTGATGTGAAGTAGAAGTGAATTTGTATTTCTCAGAAGTATATACAATAGTAGTTTAGTCAGCCAACCTTTACACCTTCTAAGAGTAAATGGAATGTTTTCTGAGTCTCCTGTGGGCACCAAACATATATTTGTCCTAGATTTGTCCCGGAAAACACCTGTAAACAGTCAAGTGATCCTCCACTAATGGTAGCAGAAAACAAGGTTGTCTGAACACCTTGAATCCGCTTACAGAATACATCTTGGACCAGCGCTTCAGTCAATTTCCAGCGGTAGATCAACAAAATATTTTCATCCGTGAGTGTCGTCAGGTCACCATTATCCAACCATCTATGTATAGATGTACATTTAAACATATATTTTATTCACATGGAAAGTTATTCAAATTTTTCGTAAGTCAACTCTCTACAGTATGCAGGAATACTTTTATACTTACCTAGCTGCTACAAATGTCGGACTCTCAGCGAGGAAAAATTCGCAATGAAGAGCTGTTGTAGAAAACCTGGAGTTTTCAAAGTAGACAATGTTGGCGTAGTTCTGTCCATATACAAATATCTTGATTAAGCCCCCGATGTCTTTCACTGACAAACCCAAAACAGTTTTATGCGCTGGAAATACAATTTGCTGACAGATCTTAGAGCCATCCTTTGAGCACACAGATATTCCAGGCCCTTCACAAATAAAAATATATTTGTTTACGACTTCAACGCATGTCACCGGCCGGCACTGAGCCAGTAACTCTGGCTTTTGCTTAAAATGCATGATTGATTGTTTCCGCTTTTAAGGACATCTGCTCTACAAGAATTTAGGGAATTATTTTAGCCATGTGCATAGTCTCATCCTGTGATTGGAGTGTTTGGTCACCAATTTTCGGGTTTACACCTTGTTCACGTAACATCAACCCTGCAAAATAAAATACAAGTACCTAAGCATCAGACACATTCACACGTTTCATAAAAACACATGACAGCGAAGATTGTACCGAGTGATATAGGAATTTTCCAAAAACTATATAGTCTTTGTCATTACATGTTCACATTTTCACATCATCATTATAATAATTTATCATTTATCGTACAAATGAAAACCACATAAACATTTACATTAAATGCAGATATAAAATAGAGACATAGATTGTAACCCAGTAAACAGGTTACATTTAACTACTAAGCATATTACTACTGGCGATTCGCCACAAGAAAACCAGTATTTATTTACCAATGCTGGAGATTTAACGGTTCCAAACTCTGCCGATCTTTCGTTTGTGTGTAACTGGTAAGTGGTTAAAAGTACTTAAAATAAAAACATTAATTAATGCGGGCAAATTAGTGCAATTAATTAGGTAATCCTATACAGACCAGACACAAACATGAAACAGGCCAGACCACAGTTAAGAATTCAGATTTCACATCCGCAGAGTTTGAGTTATAATTTATAATATTTAATTTTTCACAATTTTCACATTTCACCTATTTCACCAGCACGTTTTTTTTTCAAATTTCCTTGTTGAAAACTGACTCCTTGATGGAATAAACTCGGCATGCTACGATTTCCACTTCCCATGCACGCCCAAACGCAATCCTTGTCTCGAGTCTTTTCCTTATTGCAACAGTTTGATTTAATTTCCAGAATACCTTGATAATTCTGCGGGAAGTGTGAAATTCTCATTTCATCATCATAAATCGCATTTAATCACATGCTCTCGCATTGTCGCATTATAGCGCATGCACATGCACATCGCATTTATCGCGTGCAAGCAAGGAATTAACGAATTTAAGTATTTTGGCGGATATTTGTTGTATTAGGGTTAATAGCAATACAAATACATAATTAACCTAAAATTGTTAATTACTGAAAACTTGTCATATAGTTCAACAAATTTTATCTTTCTACTTCTACTACGAATACGTTGACATTTTGCGAACAGAAAACTCAGGCCGGCCAACGTTGTGGTTGGAAGTAAGTTTTGCGAGTTTCGAGTGTTAAACCACTCCGCAAATCCCAAATCTTTCCTGGCCTAAAACAAGAGACGAAAATGACTTGGGTAAATGTGTGTGGACAGAAGAATAGCCCATTTTGACGGAGTACATTCCAGTTCTAACGTTCATTTGGTTTTTTCCCACATCATAAATCAAGTTTGTTTAACCGTTGTCCAAATTGATCACACCTATAACTGAAAGTGTTTATTTTTGCTGGAATGGTGAAAACTTAACAGCGATCGGTGACAGTTTGGAGTGTGACAGCGCTTAGTGAAGTTATTACACGTTCGCAAGTACAAACGGGCTGCGCTTACCATGAATCGTTTGTTATTCCCCAGCTTTAGAAGGTGCTTCATGTCGCTGACACGTCAAGGTTTTTTTGCCGGCGAGGTCCACAATTGTCGCTTATTCTGTTCATCAAGTAACCCTATCGATATCGACAATGAAGACAACATTCAAAATGATCCACGTAGTACCGAGGGAAAGCATGCCGGCGAAACAGATAGACCAGCAAGGGAAAGCATTCATCAAAGACTGATGCGTTTGAGTCAGCAGTCTCCGGACGAGTTTGTGCCCTCAGATAGCATTGAAGAAACTGAACAGAAACGTTGGGATAGATACCAGAATTCATATTTTCCAGATCAGAAATTGAGGACACGCCATGCTGGAAGACAGCGTGAGAGCGGTACTGGATTCTTCAATGAAGGATTTGCAAACCCAAGTGCTAGACCGAAGTCATTCTATGAGAATCCTAATAGACGGAGTGCATCAATTTCTTCCCGTAGCAGCAGCACTTATAGAAATTCATCCGAGGATTATTTTGATGATCTTGAAGATAACGAGTCCAATCACAATTACTCCGCTCGTCGAAATAACCAAAACAGATATGATGAGAATTTTAAAGGGAATCCAAGACATCAGTTTCAACGGGACAGAGGACGTCGATATGACGATGAAGATGACAGCCACTATAAGGATAAAGAATTTACCGCATCTGATTTGCGCAGAATGCAAAGAAAATTTGGCCTCGACGAATCTGATGTAAATTTTCAGCGTGAATCCCCTGTGAAATTCAGAGATGATGAAAATCGAAATCATTTAAAGGAAAAATACTTGAATCAGTACGTCGTTGTGAATAAAAATTATGGAGCCTCCGATGACATGAATGACGATGCATCAAATCGATCTGATCCGGATCCTTTCAATTTTGGAGGAAAACGGGAGTACAGAGGGCCTCCAATCAAAGACTTTGATAGCCTCGGAAAGAAAAAGTTCCACACATTATCGAGACGTTCAAACCTACTTCAGGGGACGTTTATCAAAACAACTTCACCGTGTCCCTTCTCCACAAAATTCCATTACGGCCAAAACGAAAACAACTTAACAGAGGCAGCATTTCGGTCGTCGCCGTTTAAGGTTAAGCAAGACGATATTATCGAAAGTAAAACTGATGATTCTGATGTGTTTGGGAATTTGAAGAACTCCCAAGGAATGCAGTATTCATTGGATGAGACTTTGGTACAAAACATTGGAACAGTGTATGATGAAGAGGAAGAAGGAGACATTCGATTTCAACCAGAAATTAGAACAAACATGCGACGACTTATGATAGGAGTTAAGGATTTATTAGAAAAAAAGAAGGTAAAGTGTATTTGTATTTAGTAATGTATACGTTACGTATGTTGTATGCATAGAATGTGCGCAGATAAAAAGTTTGTGGAAACAGCTGCATGCCTTTCCGTACATGTAATTTAATTACATATATATTTACATTTATTGTACACCTTGGTATTATACCGTTACCCCTGTTGCAGTTGACTGAAGCTCTGGACTTTTTTCAAACATCGCTGAGTGAACCTGGGTTTAAATACGACAAAGGCGACCTGGCATACTTGTACCGAGTGATTATTACGGAATGTGCAAAGGCAGGATACCAGCAGGCCGCCTTCAAGTTGTTTAAGAAAATGCAAAACTACGGTCTTTATATTAAGCCTGCAGTCTACACGAGTTTATTTAACTCGTGTGCTACGTCACCCTGGTTGGCTGAAAAAAATATCTTAAGACTTGATGGTCTTCGAGCAAGTATGACTAGAAGCGGGTACGAGCCAAATTTGATCAACTATCATGCAATGATTAAAGGTACATTATTTTATTTGTCCATCTCATGTAGTATCTGGGTAATATCTATGTGAAATGTGAACCTACATATTTCACTGCGTTTAAATGTAGCTAAATCACAAAATTTATGTGTTACAGGGTATGGAAGATGTGGAGACATTGAAAAAGCTTTTGGAGTGGTAGATGAAATGACTGAACGAAAACAGCGCCTTGTGCGTCCCAACAGTGAAACCTATGCATTTTTATTACAAGCTTGTATCACTGATAAAATAAACGGATACCGGCACGCTCTTTTAGTTTGGAAGAAGATGTTAACGATGAGAATTCGTCCAACATTGCCAACGTTTCAGCTTTTGCTGAAATGTACTCGGGAATGTGGCGTAGAAATTCCAAAGGAGATGCAAAAGGAAATACGAATAAAACAGGAGAAGCTCAAACGTCTGGAGCAGACACTGGAGGAGAAAGATCAGAAAGATGTCTTAGATATTGTAAAACATTATTTATACCCTGGAATCGACCAAGCAGAATATTTAGCTAAAAATGCTGCTATTGGAGATAACTTATTCAGAATTCAAACGCTTCTACAAGTAGTGAATTCCAATGACCTCAAGGTGTTACCCAGAAATACGGAAGTCGAAAGTCGAGATTCGGCTCGGCCAACACGTTTGTCCGATCCTGGGTTAGAGATCATTTGTCGTCTGCAGTACCCAAATTTTAGGTAGGTTGGACGTACACGTGATGTTATTTCTTATTTACAACAATTAGTCATATGCTGAATCTGGGTGGAAAAACTGTAACTCGTGTACGAAAAAAAAAGTTTAATTGAATCTCCGTTCTCAATGCGTTTATAGATTGCTGATGCTGGGAGGCGTTCGAGGTGTGATGCAGCAAATGCGAGAAGCACAAGTAAAGCCAGATATAAAAATATTTCAAGAGTTGGTGATGACTGCAACAGCTATGGAAATAATGGTAATTAACTAACGACAGATGGTTATAGTAGTTATTTAGTTGCTGAAGGTTTGTGTATTTGTAAGTATAATCGTTCTTTTACTTTTTGGTTTGCAGGATATATTAAATTTAATGGATGCCTACAACATTAAAACGGACATCCAATTCTATAATGTACTTATCAAACGATTGAATGAATGTAAACTAGTCAAAGAAGCAAGGAATGTTCTGAAGAAAATTGGTGAACTAAGATTAAGTCCAGACATTTACACTTGGAGTGCTCTGGCTTTTGGTTGCAGTTCCTGGTCATCTGCTGAAAACCTGTTGGTTGACATTGAAGCCGCGAATTTTACGTAAATTAATTTGGCTACAATTTTGTGTTTAACAATTTCCATTTAATTTGAATTCTAATTAATTTTCTACATTAGGCGGTGTGTTTAACGTTTTTGCACTTAATTTATAGAATCAGTGAAGATCTTATGGGGACACTGATTTCCCAAGCGCGTTATCACTACGATCCATACTACCTAACAAGACTGATGCAAGAGAATTTGAGACGCAACGTACATACCACTCCGGAGGCTTTAAAGAAAATCGAAAAATTTCGCCAGATAGTTCATGAATCTATTTTGCAATGGGTATACTGTCTTTAAATAATAAATATTAGATATAGATAAGTATACACATACATAATTAGTTAATTGGCTTCTTTTAATTTTTCTTCCGTTACTTTTGTTGAGTGACGCAACACAAATTTGAATTGGTCTTCTTATGCTTTGGTTTTAGGAAAAGGGAGAACCAGTAACTAATCCTAAGATGGCTCGGAAGTTGGAACAAAGTTTTGATGAATTTATGGAAGGTTGGAGAGATTTTAAACTTTATTATGAAGAATGGCTTGCAAAAGTTGATTTTGTGTATGAACCAACGGATCCATGGGCCGAAGATTTTGCAAAAAGATTTCCTCGGCCTAATTTCTCCAACCCAAACAGTACCTTCGTTCAGCCAATTGGTCTCCGAAAAGATTTCAATGAATTTTCAGCTCAAAATAACTAAAGACGAAAATTTTGAATTTTCGTTGTTTTCTGCTGTGTTATAGGTTATAGTCACCTTAAAATGTTTTTAGACTTTGAATAATGCATAGAAATGAATAAATTTAAAGCTAAATGACCTCGTTTTGAGATGTACTTCGCAAGTTAGACACGAACCATGCTTTGTGTCGAATTAATTGTAAAAAATACAATTATCTACAAAACTATTGACGTATTAGGGCAATCTGTAGTTATTGTGGCGTCCTCATCAGAGTTACTTTCCAGCGGTACTTCCGTAACCTGATCGGATAGCGCGGAAACCATTTTCACCTCAACACCGAACTTGGATCTGCAGAAATATTGGGAGAGCGCTTCCACCACGTACAAGAGTACACTAGCCGTGAATCCTGTGAAGAGAATTGTAAATGCTCCTTTCAGGTTTTTTAAAGTGAGGTCCGGATGATTTCCACTGGCAGAGCCTCCTCCAGGATCATCGCTGCTTTCAGCTCCCTTGCTTTTTCTTAGGTTTGCTCGACGGATCTTCTCATTGCTAACTTTCAACCATCTAGCAGGAAGACCTGCATCCACCATTTTCCCGATGGCCCACTCAAAAGTTTGTAGCAAGTACGATTGCTTCTGCACAGCTGGAACCACAGACGTAAAAAATTCTCTGGTGCGGGCTTGGGTTAGCTGACTCTCTCCGGATTTATCAGTGAAGTCGTGCAAAATCGCGTATTCAATCATTGCATCCCAGGTCATACAAGCAAATTTGGATGTCCTAGCTTTCTCGTAACACTCAAAAGAATTTCTTTCCAATTGCAGCTTCCCAGCCAGCGTCTTCATGGTTGGGTTTTTGGAATATCTAATGAGATCGTATGCCTTCCCACCATAGAATTGGAGTCCCACTTGATACTCGGTGGACGTAGCGAGCTCATCGAAATTATTGGGAACAAAGGAAAACTCGGGGAAGGCGAACAAACCCACGACTTTGCCCTTGTAAGTTGTGGAAACCACCAAGCCAATTAAACTCCAGAAGGTACAAAAATTCTTGAACAAATAATTGCCGAATATGTTGTAGGGCTTCTCCACAAATGCTGCTACCACAAACTCCATCACATCCAAAGTTTCCAAGTGTTTCTCAGTGTCCGCGTTTAGTACCTCCGAGTTACGGAGAACCATCAATGTAAGAAAGCCGCAGGCTGCGCAGAAGAGTCCTAAAATCCAAACGGACAAGGTGAATGGCCAGAAAATGGCTTCCCACGCGTAGACGGGACTTTGTTTTCCAACGGCAAACGTTAAGGTCATGACCTCGATGTTCCCCGCAAAATCTACGTCCTGATATCTAAGCCAACTATCTCCAGCAAATCCGAAATCCGCCCGGTTTTCCGTGAGATCCCCCATCATCCCCGTCCAGGTCCCATTGTCCAGCCGAATTCCAGTCCCTCTTCCATTCTTTGGAGGAAAAACGACGAGAGTGAAATTGAGACGACGCTGCCATAGCTCTGTGAAATTGGCGTAAACTCCTCCGTAAATCTCGTATTCGTTCTCCTTCACCTTTCGCACGAGTGCCCTGGAGGGAACGGCAGTCACCATGCTTAATACGATTTCTCGTCCGTTGAAATTCGTTAAAGTTTTTGGAAACCAATCCAAGTTCAAGATTTTCAGATTTTTTAAGCTAGTTAGTTGTTGCCGAAGTTCTATTGTGCACAACATGCACACACTTCTTAATGTAACCCCTCCAGCTCTAGGAGATTCATTGCCGGCGATAGCCTCCGAAAAAATCAACAAGCTGTGAGCGTATTTTAAATTTTGGATCTCCCTGTAGATTTTCTGTTCTTCCGCGGAGTTTATGGAATGGAGTGGATCACGGGTAAAAATGTAAAAGTCCCTTCCCTTATTCGTCAGCGAATGCACTTTAGAGGTGATTCTATTATTCAAGATCTCCACCCCATTGCTCTCTTGGATTTGACTGATCACCACCTTACAAAATGGAGAGTGCTTTCTCAGGTTTTCCGTCCAAGAACCTTCAAATTGCGTACTGTTTTTCATCGTCCCGTTTGTAGGACCGATCAGGGAAGATTTAAACGGCGTTTCACTGTTGGGTAGGAATAATGCGTTAAATTCATTTTGATTTATGCCCACACCAAAGTAAATAAGACTGCAGTTACCAGGACTCATTAATTGTGTGTCTTTCATGAGAAGACGCTGGAGCACTTCCAGCAAAAATTGCTGGAGGGATGCAGCAGAACTTGATGTAGAATGCCTATTTTGAGGGCTGTGAAGACCTGCACAGACTGCTATTCTCAGGATGTTGAGCAAAACCAAGACAGAATACATGGCAGTCATGCTGGTCAACGGATATTTTGTGGGAAAGATCTTCAACTTACATGATGGTCGATGTCTGCCTGCCGACCTTCTGGGTGCACAACACTCGTCATTATCTATATTTTCGAAGAAGCCCAAGCATTTGGTGTACAGAAATAACATTAATTATCTGATTATCTGCGTCCTGAAGCATTTAAGAAATTATTGAAGAGAACAAGGTCGTATTAATCCAGAAGAATGAAATTGATGCACGTCACATTTCTTTCACGTCCATTAGACCTCACGGCTGGCATACGTGCGGTAGCAATAATGAGCTTTTATGTCTGAGACATTATTGTGTGAGGGCATGAATTATTTGAATGGCAGATGAACTGCTCCGTGTTTTAAGGCGATTGTTCCGTAAAAGATGAAAGAGGAAATAAATCGCTAGTCGCTAAGTACGTAAATATAGATCAAATGGATTTCCTACTTGTTATTGGCAAGACTAAATTGTTATATGGGCGGAGAGCAGCAACTTACAAAAGGCAGGAAATTGTGGGAACAATTAATCTTTTCTCATTACTGATTACAAATGATTACAGGTACGAAGTTCCACTGCATAATTTATGTGATTTTTGGCCATCAAGCCGAGAATACCATTTGGGTTGTTTCTTCTCTGCATTCGACGTGATAAGATCAATATGTATATGCAGTTAATCCAAGAAAAATCTATATTGTCACCAGAATATTCAGCGCCAACGGGACCAATAATGTTCTACTTAAATAATATATAATATTGACAAATCACCCGTTTAATCTCATTTGTTTCTCACCATTGATTACGATTCTGCTCCACGATTATGTGGATTATCCCTTCCGATGATGTCAGTGAGCTGGAACGCAGAAACCAGAATTTTCACTTAGGAAAATGAAGGAAGAAAACCCTAACAAAATGGCAAAGATCTTATGAATTATTCTCACGTCTGACAAATTTAGAATGAAACTTTTCTGGGGTTTAGCATTATGCGGAGCTTCATTACGAAGTGGCCACCTTCGTATTTCCTTGTCAAGCTGAGTGGGTTGGTTTGTATTGACAAAGCGAAGCTTGTCCCACTTTTCCCACAGCCAGTACACGCCGGAGCTTAACAAAGCCCGCATTCGCCTCCCCACCCATTTGTGGAGAGAATCCGTCCCGGTCGTAATGTAGATTCCAGTGGGACCTCTCAAGGAGTTGTCAGCCACCCGGTTGTTATGGGAGAATTTGAGGTTCTCCAGTGCCTTCATTTCCTGGGAAAAAATAGCCCAGTAGGCATCGAATTCCTCCGCAATGGTAACAAATGCCGTTTTGCCTTGGGTTAGATTATGGATGATAAAGTGCCTCAAGTTGGCCCGACAAATGTAATGACTATGATAGACGAGTTCGTCCAAATACTGGAGATATTCCGACTTGTCCTCCTCCTCCAACGTATAACTGCTCGTGTAGATGTCCAGGCTCCGTTGGAATGGAGCGTGACTGGAGGACAGCATTTGGCTGGCACACGCAAATGCCCGGGATTCATCTGGACCGTCCGGAGTGCAGGACGAGAAGGCCTCCCGAGATCCATTGGAATACACGACGGTGCAGTTTTCTAAGGGTACAAAAATCTGAAAGCCTTCCAGATAGCGAAGATACTTCCATTTGGTGTAGTACGGAGAACTAATGGTGAAGTCCGACTTCATCATCCCCTTGTAGTTGTTGCTCACAATGATGAGGATGAAGACCCAGGAGATGAAGATGATCTTGCACATCCGGAGGGAGACCGTTTTATCCGCAAATCGCTTCGTCTTCCCCAGACTCTGATCCAAGGCAGAGCCAAAGAGCAGGAGCCAGAGACCAACCAGAAGCTTCGCGCTAAACCGGCGAACTCTCGCCTGGTGAAGACCCGCCGCAATCAGAACGGATTGGACGAATCCTGTGAATAAGAGCCCAAGCCAGATCGGAAGCTGCAAGGGCGTTAGATACACATCCATTCGGTACTTCATCTGCTGGACATCCTCGGCTGTGATGAATTTGAACGCACTTGTGTAGCCCGTCATCTGGAAATCGTAGATCCCTTCAAAAACTTTGAGGGATATGGACGGATTGAGCCTCGCTTCTTGCAATGATTGAAGCGACAATCCCGTGAAGGCGGAGGCGTTCAAATCTGTCCGGAGATAATTAGTTGTGGCCACAAGGATGGGGATGAACCCGTATCGTGCCAATGGACTTCCCTTTGCTTGTGGGGTGAATGCAATGGGAAAGTATTCATGTGTTGGAGGGCCTTCCTCCAATCCCCAGAAGACCAATTGCCCTCCTTGAATGGCTTCCCTGTACATCAGCGATGAGCAAACTTTTTTCAGGTGTGGTCACAATAATTTTTTACAAACAATCAATGGTCACCAGCAAATTTTCAACTAAAAATTGCATTTTATTACATCAAGAACTTCAGTGGGATCTGTGACATTGCATTGAAGAAGCAATTTTCTCAAATTCAGGTGTGTATTTTGTTACAGCAAGACGCATGCAGTCATCCAAGTGAGAATCTGACAGTCTAGATCTGTATTTGCTTTTAATTATTTTCATTCCGGAAAAACAACTTTCAGACAAATATGTAGAACCGAAGAATGAGTAGATCTTCAATGCCAAATCTTTAAGTGTTGGGAATTCCTCGCTTGCAACAAAACTCCAGAAATTTTCACTGTCGCGCTTTCCTAGCAGGAAGATATTCTTTCGTAGCCTTATGATTTCTTCTTCAAATTTTGATGAAGAATAATCCGCGTAGATTTCTTTAAGCGACTTGCTGAGCGCAGCAACATCCGATTCAGTGAATGGGTTTGATAGAAACGAGACAATTGGGGACAGGCGCCAAAAATCTTTAAAACGCGTCTTAAATTCTGTTTCAAGTAATTCCAAAAGCGCGGCATATCGATCTGATTCATGAAAGTCTTCTTGTTCCATACTCAAATTTTGGAGCTCGAACAAAATATTGTGGAAGTGCTTTAAGTCTTTCGTTTTGAGCTGGAACTTCATCACTTGTAGCAGTTGTTGGAAAGCAGAAATTTCACTGATCATATCTGAAATATTCTTTTGGGCTCCCTGAATTTTAATGTTCAACTCATTCAACTTGCTAG